>VDFB02152474.1:0-42757 GCA_007258455.2 Sequoia sempervirens
AACACGATATGCCATCAATTAATTATAGATTTCATTCAGTAATGATTACAAAATATCCATCACTACCTATGATAGATTCAATTACTAAAGGATTATAAATAACTATCACTCCCTGTGATAGATTTGATTACAAAATGAATAGCTATCACTCCCTGTGATAGATCTAGTTATAAAAAGAATAATTATCACTCCCCGTGATAGATTTAGTTACAAAATGATCATAAATAACTATCACTCCTATGATAGGTTTAATTATAATTTTTTTTACAAAAACATATATACCACTCCTTGTGATAGGTTTTCATTACAAACTAATTAGGTGTCCATATCACTGCCAGTGATCAGTTCCTCCTGATCACTGAATCTAGAGAAAGGTATGAGCCTACATCTAGAGGTTGGTTTCCATTTTTCAAAAAATTCAGGTAGCTTGGTTCCAATTTTGTTTAGGTTCATAATGTTAGTTTTGAGCCTAATTCAAGGATGGTTGCTTTAACAACTTCCTTATTGGAAGGTGTCCACTTCTTTCTTTCTCGTCGAAGTATCCTCAGAGCTTTAGCCATGGTCTCTGAGTCTGCACGCATAAATCATCTAGAATAATCATACTGAAGTCTAATTTTCCATAGCTATTTGGATACCGGATCTTGGACATTCTTTCAGGGTGTTTTCCGTATCCACATCCTGGAAAAACACCAAGGAAAGATTTTAGTTTTCTAGGTTCACATGATGAGCCCAAGGTTCAGTGTCGAGCACGATAGCTTCGATACCATATGTAATACTTTGTCTATCCTACAACTAAATAAGGAAAACCAACCAACTACTTTTAGTTGAAGATGTAACTAACTTGTTACAAAACTAGGGTTTTCTCTTTTCATTTTAACGGAAAGAATTTCAAAATAAAGTAATTTACATAACAATTAGTTTTTCAATTAACTTCTAAGTTTAGTTTAGCTGAAGAAAAACATCTACTGAATTAACTAAAAAGAAACATCCACTGTTTTCCAATAACAGAAAAACAAATGAATGTTAACTAACTTTTCAATGCTTTTAAATAAAATTACTATTGATTAATCTTTAAGCTAAGTAACCATTTCAAATATTATGAGAGAGAAGGGTTTTAAGAGTTTATAGTTAAGGAGCTGAAGCATTTGATCTTGACACTGTCATCATGGGAAAAAGAGATATCATTAGGGGCTTTACCACCAACTGAAGACTTACTAGTCTCTCATTTTCCTTCGACTGAAGGAACCCATCCCTTCACGAGGGTAATCAACAAGTATCTCGGTTTATCATCAAGCCTCTGAGCCTGGTGTCATGAACCTATATTGTTGATCGATCCTTCCTCTATAGGTACCCCCTAACCAAAAGGATCATCCTGACCAGAAGTATATCTGGTTCATGATAGCTAACCAATGCTTATCTGGCAACATACCTTGCCCAAGGATTTTCATTATCTTTACTAGCACTTTTGTGCCATCAGCACTCTCACCCTTGCTCAACATGAATTCTTTAGTCTCAAGAATTAAATTTCATTATCTGGTTTGAATATCATTTCATTAAGTTTCAGGTTATATCATAACCAAAGGGTTATACAGATCTTGAAAAGAGATGACTACTCCATTGAGGAGTTCAAGGTTTCAATTTATATATATATTTGTAAATATTCCCAAGAAGTCTTGTTTGGAAAGATATGCTCATGCTGGATTCTATTTCAGGAGGAAAGAATTCAATTTATTAAGACATATTAAGATCTTAAGATATTCTCAATGATTCAACTAAACCCAAATTCTAGTTCAAGTGGCGTATGACCAAATAGATCTGACCTGAACCAATCGGTTGATTAAAAGAAGATGACAAGTACAGAGGTTTAAGAGAAGAAAGTAGAGCCACGTCTCTGTCAAATTTACAACCAAATTGAAAAGAGAACAGAGTTTGATTCCAGTATGAAGGAAGCTAAGATTTAACAATTCTGACTACGAACAGTCCATTATTCATTTTATTTCCTAAGAAGAAAAATACAAGAGTTTGTTGCTAGGAAATTATAGTACTCATCAATTAAATGATAATTTCCTCATAGAAATGAATTCGCTTTAATCTTCCCATGGCTCAGGATTTTCTTTCCTATTCCATAAATTCATGAAACTATCTATACAAATTCTAGGTAATAAAACTCTAGGTTTTTATCTTATTCAAACCACATTTACATGCCTGCTTGAGCGGTGCTAACTTGAAGAAATCCCACACTAGAACTCTCCAACGATTGTTGCAGGTGGTTTGAATTCAATTAACATTTTCCACCTTAACCCGACTATGAAGACCCTGAATGTTGCCTTCAACTTTCATCTTCTCAAGAGAAACACTGATAGGAAACAAAAGAGTTGTCCAAATACACAAGAAATGAGAGTGAAGCTTTTCGGATGGAATGAGACTCAGTAGAGAATGAGAAAGATTCACATAGAGATATAAGTTGAAAATAGAGAGATATGGTGTTGAGTTGAAGCTATGAGAAAGAAGAAAGAATGCATAAACAAAGATCTCCCAAAATATGCCCAAAGGAAACCCCTACAACCGCATGGCTCCCTTCTTTCCCATTACTTCCAGAAGCACAAAAGAGAATGGCGAGGAAATAATTATTGCCAGTCCCACATCGACGACTCCACAATCCCAATAAATTAAAATAATTTTTTAGCTTTAAGTCTCATAAAATTTATTTTTATTTCAAAAGCATAAGAGTTATAATTTCATTATTGATTTAATAATTTGAAACTATTATATTTCACAAGATATAATTCAAAAATTGATTTGCTCAATTTTAAAAAGGGTGATTACTATTAATACTTTAATGGATGGTTTAACTACAATTATACCAAATCACTTATGGCCAAGTTATGATTGTCGATACACTGTATTACACCAACTCGAGGTTGATGATAAGTTGATCCTTAGTTAACCACATCCTCTCCCTAATGACATCTCCTTTTCCATCGTGGCATCATCCATCCTACATCCCCTGGCAGGTATTATGGTTAGATTGTTCACATCAACTATATAAATATGCATTTAAATATAATCTCATGAACACATTCAATTTCACGTAAACAATAAATTCACTTGCAAATAAAGAGATCATTAACTTTACACTTAAGATAAATAAAGCATCCATTCTATTCTCAATTTCACATTCACATGAAAAATAATTACTTGCAACTAACTTTGCATTCGATAAACATAACCAAACACATGTTCTCAATGTAAGGGATGTAAAATATGTGAAATAATGCTTGCAAGTATATCCTTAATGCTACACTCACAATCTTAGCTCAACAACATACATGAATGCACTAAACCCTTATCATGATGATATGATCTTGAATTGCTGCAATAAACTCTTGAAATCTGCCTTGAAATGCCTTATGAATGCTCTTGAAATGCTCTATAATTCTCTTACTTTTGATCTCATGAAGTCGCCTAAAATTGCTAGGAGAAACAATGTGAATTAACCCATTATTTATACTAAATTAGGAGATTAACCTGAAATTCAAACAATTAAGGTCGACACCATATATGAAAGCCACCTAGGGAAAATGGGTTATGGCTCAATTTTCTAGGACCTAACCCCGAGGGATGGAAAGAGTGATAAAAACCCATTTTAGATCAACTTAGAAAGGGGGTTCCTATTAAGGGAGGACCCATTCACCACCTAGGGCGAATGGGTCCTGAAACCATTTTCCAAGACCTAATTTTTCCTAATTAAATGTTTTATTATTTGAATTATGGTGTCGGGATAGATCTTCGGGAGGTGTCATAAATAAGGTTTAAATTTGAATTAAAGGGGATTAATTAACTCCAGTTAACCACAATTAATTAAGACCACCCTAGATAAATGTGAAAGTTCTTTACAACACTTTGCAAAACCTAAATAAGGTACAAAATTAAGTACACTTTATTAAGGGGCCCATTAAGCTTAATTAAGTAAATAAATCCTAGAAAAGAGTGAAAGTGTGTTACAACACTTCACAACACCTTTGCAAAGGATCAATTAAAGCATTTTTTAATAAAATAAAGGGTCTAGAATGATGTGAATGTGTACAACACATTGCAACACTATTCCAAGACATCATTAATTCAGTTTCAATGACAATTATCAAACCAAGGGAAAAAGGCTACTTTTTCCATTACTACATATTTTATGAAAAATAAAATTATAATTATGTTTTGAAATTCAACAATAACATTTGTAACATCATCAAGAAGTTGTATTTTTAAAGTGTTACCTAATTGCATGGACTGTTGATCTTCTGGTGTCGATTCATCCAATTCTTTGCTCATGGCTCCACAGTGGCATCTTCATCACTTTTAGCTTTAGCCAGTCTATTCTCCTCCAAAACACATTTATCTTTCTCCATTTTCTCTATAGAATCTGGGTTAGAAATTTCTCCAACTCAATGAGCCATCGTTTTTAGGTGCCTTTGGTCTTCCTCTATAGCGGAAAGTGTCAAGATAGGGTTTTCTTTTAGAATGTTTGCACTCCTTTGTTCGTTTGCTCTTTTTTACTTCCTTGTCACTAGGTGGTCTCCCTAGATATAAGGAATACTTGTATATTTTATTAATATATGAGATAATTTAATGCTATTTTTAATATCATACTTTATATTTTTATTATGATGGTTTTGGATTATTGATTTATGGTATAGAGATAAAATCTACTTATAACATAATATAGTGTTCTATTTGAAATGATATTTTGTATTTGTAATATTCAATAATTTTGGACTAACGGTATATTGTAGAGATAAAATTAGTATTTGATTATTTATTTATGGTAGTAATAAATCAGTATGTCAAATTAATCTTAATATTTAACTTTTTAGATAAATTAAGAATGAGGCATATATATAAATGGAAAAATATTTTAAGGAAATAATATTTTGAAATATGTTTAAGAGATTATTCATTTATTTAAATTATATTGATTACAATTCATTCACTTTGTTTTAATAACTTATTTTAAAAATTAGAATAATTAACATTATAAATTAAATATTAATTAAATTGATTTTTTGAAAAAAGTAAATTTATTGTTGAATATTTGTATTTGAATAAAGGATATTTCATTATTTAATATTAGATTCACCTTATAATCTTGATTAACAATAATGAAGTATTTAAATATCAAAAATATTATCAATTAATTGTCTTAAAATAATTAGTGTATTAGTATTTTTTTTAAAACAATAATTTAAATTGTTGATGGTTATTTATTAATTAAGGATGCATTGGAAGCTTTAGTACACAAATAATATAGTTTGGTACACAAATAATATAGGCTTGTTACCCATATTGAAGAATTCAAGCTTGAATTAAAGGACATGGGTTTCAAGGATTCTTCAAATTTTAGTTTTTCTACAAGTTTGAAAGCATAAGCACGATAAGGTCTCGTACCCATAACTTTAAAATTTTATTTAATGAGTGAAGTAATCATTAAAAAATGAACAATGATAATATGTTTCAAGGATTTAAAAATTGATATTGAATAATTCAAATAACCTTAAGTTGGTTAAGCTTGGGATCATGCAAACTCAAAACTCTATATAGTGGAATTGAAGCTAGGTTATGTTATTTCATCTAATTGACAAAGGGAAGCATATTTAAACTTGTAGAGGAAGGACTTAGGGTATTGAGAAAGGGAAGCATATTTAAACTTGTAGAGGAAGGACTTAGGGTATTGAGAAATGTCAAAATAATTTTCTTGTAGTTGTAATTAATCAAATTTGAATTAAATTTCATTTGCATATTAAAACCTAGTTTGAGTTTTGAATCAATCAGAGGTCTAGGGGGGGTTGTTAAGCAATTAAAGGGTGTTGAATATTCTTTAGTACTATTATAAAATACCTTTAAACTCATTTATGAATTTATTCAAAATTAGGCTTTGCACCATCTATAAAAACTTTATATTTAATTTTTTAGTTCACTGGTGATCTTATGAAAATTCGTGGCTAATAAGAACCTCGGAAAAATCTTGACAAATGGATCTAGGTAATCTATTTAATTTTCCCTTATTAGAGGTCAAGTTTGTGATTATGGATTGAATATACACCTAAAAGTTGCATCCAAGACCATAAGATCAACCCTACCAATCAGTTCCACAAATTGCACATAGCGACTTAAAATAGTGAATTTTGAGCCCCTAAAAGTCTATTTTTCTAAATTTTCTATTTTCTTCTAAAATTTAATTTCATAAAATTAAAAAAATTCATTATTCAATAAAAAATGTAAATGCATAGGGTTAAGAAAAAATGGTGTTGTCTTTCTATTCAAACATAATTTTGATATCTTGTTTTATTTGGTTTATAAATAGTGTTTTAGGGTATATAATAAAGAAGATGCAATTAATTATTTTTTATTTTTTATTAAAGGGTAAATAATTTTTTTATTGGCTCTTAAAATCCAATTGCAGCCAAATGTTAGTAGAAAAATACATGAATCAAAGATCAAAGAAAAGGTTTTGATAGTATCCTTAAACCCAAAAAACAAATAGATACAAAAAATGGTAACATCATAACTATGGTTATGTTGTTAAATAATGCACAACACTAAAAAGCACCCGAAGACAACAACCAAATAACCATAGCTAAATAATTGATACCCATCTAATGTTCTTAGACTTACAAGGCTCTGAAATAACTAGAGGAGGGAATCATCTCCTCTTTTATCCCATAATCCACAATTCAACAATATTTACTTCTAGAGAATAGCTTGGAGTTGTAATAGTCTCCAAAAACTTGGAAAAACCTCCAATAGGATGAACACATAACATATGAGGAACATTTGTCTCTATCAACAACACTACAAGAGTAGAAGGAACAACTATCAAAGAAATGATGGGTGTAGAATGGGAGCAAGAAGCCTCCACTATTGTAGAAAGGAGATGCGAGTAATTATCTTTGTTTGTGATATGGAGATGTTTTGCTTTGATTTATGTACAGTGATCTAACCTTATTTCTATTAAATTAGATAAGAGGCAATGAAATTTAATATACTAAGAGATAACATGTGCTTCATTCTAGTTCAATATCACACATGTTGAAATAATCCCTCCACCTATGGTTCTAACCTAATATCTATGGTTCTAAGATTTTGTTGTGACCTTGCTTCTTTCACTTTGATCTTCAAATACCTATTCATTTCTACTATTTGGATGATGATGTTTGGAGGCATTATTAGAGTTTGATATGTTGGTATGGGAGGTGACTTATTTTTAGTTTATTCAAACCCTTGGATCATTTGAGCAATCTTGCACAAATTGGAATACATGCCAAGAAAAAATGTCGATGCCTACATAGTATCCTTATGATCTTAGATGTTGATGCAATGTTTTAAAAGTGACGTTTCAATATTCTATAAGTAATGATACAATAGGTAAATACAAGAAGATGGATCTCTAAAATAAATTAGAAATTTTCCTTTTATACAACACCTTAAACTGCAATACTTCTATGTTGAGCACACACTTATACTCAGAGGGGGGGTGAATCAATATATCACAAACTTTTACTTTTCAAATTTAATTAATCACATTAACTACACATATGCAAAATATAACAATTAAGAACTTAAAGAGAACACATGATTTATGTGGAAACCCTTGCGGGAGAAAACCGCGACACTATATATATATATTATTTCTTCTTATTGTAGGCTCCAATCTACTAGAGACTCCAATCTCTAATTGAAAAAATATAGGCTCCAACCTATTAGTTCTTCAATGATTGATATAATTTATTTCACACCAGTCTAATTCAACCTTTAAATCTTTTCTCAATCTTCACAAATCTGATTCAAACTCTAAATTTTTTCACAATCTCCACAAATCTGATTCAAACTCTAGATATTTTCACAATTCTCACAAATCTTATTCAAACTTGCATTTATTCCTTCTTAGATCTGAATATTATTATTTCATTTTACTAGCATTAATTCTATCTCTTCATCACTCAAATATCTTCAATATAAGTTTGATTTACTTTTC
This sequence comes from Sequoia sempervirens, assembly GCA_007258455.2. Taxonomy (NCBI): domain Eukaryota; kingdom Viridiplantae; phylum Streptophyta; class Pinopsida; order Cupressales; family Cupressaceae; genus Sequoia; species Sequoia sempervirens. Next base: position 8,027 of record VDFB02152474.1, read on the forward strand.
ATATTTTTTCTCTCCTTTTCTTTATTACTTAGAAAATATTCATTGAAAATTGTTGCCTTTTGATTCCCACTTCAACCTCTATTTATACCATTTTATTTTTCCAAGGGATGTGTTTTTTTATGGGAGATTTGTCTATTTAAATGGATGTGTCTTTTTAAAAACCAATTGTTGCCTCTTTGCACCTTTTATTTTTGTTGTTTTTAATTATTTTAATTGCTAATGAATTGCTACACCTTTTTAAATCATTCATTGCTTTTTATACATATTTACTTCTAGGTGATTTCACTTTACCAAGAATTCGGCTCAAAAAGGATGTTTTAATTACTTTACCAAGGAGTCAGACACATTTAGTTATTTTAAAATTCTTTTGTCTTGGGTGCCAAAAGCTATATGGGTCGGCCCATATTGAGTGCATATGCAAAATATGTTAAATGCATATTATCTTTTCAAGGACAGGTTAAATGCAATGGTAGCAATCAATGAATCATTCCTTTGACATCAATGACAACATATTCCAATGATCTCCCCCTTTGTCATTAATGGCAACCCAATCTTGATTACAACTTTTTTTTTGTATTGCTCCCCCTGACTGTACTAGTCCTCCTTTCTCGAGCACCCCCTTGCTTTAATTCTCCCCTTTTGACATCAATGGAAAAGGGTCTTCCAACTATCTCTGAAACTTTCTTTTCCATGGAGCTACAAGATAATGTCGTGGGTAGCTCCCCTTGAATAGATACTTCCCTTTAATTGGATGAATTTGGGACTACTCCCAAATTTTCCCTTAAGTACTCAAATGTGTCCTTTGGAAGTGTCTTTGTAAATATGTCAGCAATATGTTCCTTTGTAGCAATATATTCCAGCTTAACTTGTTCCTTTGCCATTTTCTAGATCTCAAAAAATGATACTTTATGGGAATGTGTTTGGCCCTTGAATGCATCACAAGATTCTTTGAAATGTTAATTGCACTTGTATTGTCAAAAAATATGGTGATAGGTTGATCATATTCTACTTTGATGTCTTCATCCACAAAACTTGAGTGCAACATGATATTATTGCAATATATTTTGTCTCTGTGGTAGATAGTGCAATTGATGCTTGTTTCTTGCTCATCCATGATACAAGGTTGTTACTAAGGAAGAAGGCTCCTCCACTTGTACTTTTCCTATCATCAATGTTGCTTGCCCAATCCACATCTATATATGCTACTAGAGTAAAATCATTCCCACTTTGATACCATAGGCCAAACTCCAATATTCCTTTCAAGTATTTAAGTATTTGTTTTATTGCTTGAACATGTGTTTCCTTTGGTGCAGTTTGAAATCTTGCTGCCATACTAATTGCTTGCATAATATCTGCCCTTGAAGCTGCCAAGTATAAAAGACTCCCAATCATTGGTCTATAAAGCACTTGGTTTGCTTCAGGCGACTCATCATCTTTACTTAATTTGCATCTTGCTACATGGGGGCACTTGCAGGATTACAATCTTCCATTCTAAACTTTTTCAACAATTCTTTTACATACTTGGTTTGTGAGATAAGTATTCCCTTCTCTAATTTTGATATTTGCAAACCAAGAAAGAAGGATAATTCACCTAGCATGGACATTTCAAATTCCTTTTGCATCCCCATAGCAAATCCTTGACACATGTTGTCATTGCTTCCTCCAAAAATGATATCATCCACATAAACCACCACAATCAATTGATCATTGCCTATGATCTTAATATATAAGTTGTTATCTACAACTCCCTTCCTGAACCCTTGTTGAAAATGTTTGTCACTTAGTCTAGCATACCACGCTCTAGGAGCTTGTTTCAACCCATAAAGTGCCTTCTTCAATCTACATACATAGTCTTTATTCTCTGATAATAGGAACCCTTTTGGTTTGTCAATGTAGACCTCTTCTTTTAGATCTCCATTCAGAAAAGAAAATTTAACATACATTTGATAAACTTTGAAATTCTTAAAACTAGCATAAGCCAAGAACATCCTTATGGCTTCCATCCTAACAATAGTGTTAGTGTGAAAAGGGTAGTTTATCTAACTAGTTCATTTCTTAGCTAGTTCTCCACTAAATTCCTCTTCACACTAGCTTAACTTTACATAGGGATAAGGTGGTTGAGCCTTTAATGGCATGAGTTATCACACCTCATAGGATGATAACACTTGTCATAATCTAGTTGCATCTATCTTTCCCCTTGGCCTATATAACCAAGGCATTTCCTTTGTAATCTCAATTCTCAAGCTAAATATAGTTTTGCATTCTTGAGAGGAATATAGTTTATTCCTTCTCATATTTTTGGTATTGCTTTCCTTCAATCATTAGATTCTTAGGTAGGCTAGTTAGCAAATCTCACATGGTATCAGAGCCAAATTTAAGTTGTGGGTTAGCATTCATTTAGGAAATTTGAGAGTGCAGAGTTTTTTCATAACATTGAGTATGCTCTTCTCTTGCATCCTCAGATGATCTGGAGAATCAAAAAAGTGTGAAGAAAATATCAGTTTTTTGGGGGTCCATACATTGACTTGTCAGTTATAGGTCTTCTAAAGTTTCCTGGAGAGATTTTGAGCTCACTATTGAGTCCAGAGCAGCTGAGATAGTCAAATCTGCCTTTTATTTCACCTAAAATGGGCATCAGAGGCCAAATCTGCAACAATTTGAAGCAGGAGATTCATTTCCAAATCCAACAAGGAGCCATCATTTCAGAGCATTTTGGGTCAAATCTCACCCTACCATTGTGCTCAAAAGACCTGAAAACCATAAAATTGATTGTCAAAACATCAATTTTAGACAAAGTTGCCAAGTAAGGAAAAAAAAATTGTCAGGGAGCCATTTGGCCCCAATGAACAAATTAATTTACAAAATAATATTTTTATTTATATTTTTTATTATTTTTGTTTTAAAATAAAATATATTTTTTTTTGTTTTTTTTTAAATCTATTTTTGATTTTTTTTAAAATTGCAATTTTTTTTTTTAAAAGAACTCGAAAAAATATATTTAGAGAATATTTTTAATTTTAAAACTATTGCAAAAAGATACATTTATACAAATATATTGCATTTTTTAAAATAAAAAATTAAAATCAAAACTTTAAAAACTTTAAAAGAGAAATTGTTAAAAAATACATTTTTGATTTAAAAATAATAAAAAAAAACAAATTTTGCATAGACCTACGCAGGCCTGCATAGCTGTGCAACGTGCCAAAATTTCTCGGCCTTCGGGCTTAAATATGCTTTTATTCTTTTTATAAAGTTTTTTATAAAGTTTTTTAAAAAATTACTATTTTTTAAAATGTTAAAAAAATCAAAAGCATTTACGTATGCCAATTTTTAATGCTTTTAAATATTAAAAATTATAACTTTTTTTTTTAAAGTTTGCCATCATTTAATATTGCCGACGTTATTTTCAATATTAAAAAATATACATTTTGAGGTCTGTCGACAATTTGGCTGACATTTTAAATATTTTTTGATGCATTGATTTTTCAAAGCCAACTTTGAAAGTTCATAACTCAATCTATCGACCTCTAAATTCAGTGCAATTTTTTCTTTTTATTTAGGCTAATTTTTCATGCTCTACGCATTGGTGAAGACGATTTCAGATTTTGGCACACAAATTTTTCAAAAAAATTTGATTCTCAAAGAGGACACCTCATCGTTCTCATTTTACAAACTTCAAAGTAGCATAACTTTTGCATACGACCTCAGATCGAGTTGATTCTTTTTTTTAAAGTGCATTATTTTTTGTGTACTTCACATTTATGTTGTTTATTTCATATGAAATTGTAATAAACATATACTTTCAACACATGCTCATTTCTTGAGGATTTGTAAAAACATTGAAATCTAGAAATCTATAACTACACTAAATATAAAGTGCCAAATCATTTTTTTCTAGAGGGGTTCTTTGATTGAGTAAAGAAGGGGGGGTCTCTTGTTGTCTTTGTACTTGAACATCTCTCATATTTTATGCTATGTTTTTCCTTCATTATGGGTACATTTAAGTTTTCATTGCTCACACCCAATAATTATAACACATGGCATCAAAATGCATGGAATGCCTTAATGCAACTAGGATATACACCTTATGTTGAGAAGAAGCTAACTAAACCCACAAATGATAAGGAAAAACTACTCTGGCTGTTTGAACATACAAAATCTCTTAGTTGTCTAAGGAGTTTAGTTTCTCTTGATATAATGTTTCAGATTGAAGAATGTAAAAATTCACATGATGCATGGGACAAATTAGAAACTCTCTATGGTACAATTGATGAAGTTTGTGGTTATTAAATTGGCAATGAACTAATGAGTCTTGATCCATAGTCATTTGATAACATCTAGGATTATGTAACAAAGGTCAATGACCTTAGAACAAAATGTAAATCATTTGGATTAGAGAAGAAAGAAATTCAACTTGTCTATAACACTCTAAACAAACTTGGGACTAAATTTGCAGCTTTTGTTTCTAGCTTTCACACTCATAGGTTGATAATGAGATCTACATTCACTACACCTTTTGCTTCATTTTCTGAAATGTTGATGCAAGAACAAGGTAAGCTTTTGTCAATGGGTCTTTTTAAGCCTTCACACACACAAGCTTTGATGGTTGGTCAACCAAAGGGTCGCTAAGAATCAAGGAAACTTGACAACAAACAAAAGCAATTCATCAAAATTGCACCATATATTTTTTGGTTCTTTTCATTCTTAGGAAGATCTTTAAAATATGGTAAAGTACTTGGCTATGTCATAAAATTTAACTACTAGGTTTTAGAGAGCATCCATCCTTTTAGTTTTGACTTTGGTTCTATAGAGCCAAAACCTTGACCTTTTCTATAACTTGACCTTGCTTGAAAATTACACTTAAAACATAATGAATTATTCACATTCACACAACATTCATCCATATAACACTAGAAATTGTACCCAAGTGGCAAGCACAAAACATAAAAACACTCCACATTGTATTCTTCCCTACAATCGACAATGTTAAGAATGACAAGACGAATCACCCATTACAAAGATGATTTGAAATTTATATATATAAGAGGTTGCAAAGTATCACGTTATGAAATAAACCTTTGGAAGTGAAAATATTTTTTTGTCATTTATTTAAGATTTATTTTTTATTATTTTACATTTTTTTGTATATGTTAGTTTTTTTTTTAAGTTTTACTATTTATAGTTATAATATGGATTTTTTTGTTTTGTCTTCATTGTTGGATGCTAATGAAATTAAAATAAATAAATAGGAAAGATAGGGTTTATTTAATTTTTAATTTGTAAAAAGGTTATCAATTTTTATGTCTTGTTCAACTACTTTGTTATAGTGTGGAAAAAATGATGCTTTATTGAACCCTTTTAAAATATGATATTTAAAATATTGATATTAGTTAGCATTAGGCACAATCTCAAATTTATTTCATTTAAGAATGGAAAACCCTGGTCAACGTATAAACATCATTGAGATATCGAGTAGTAATAGTTCCCTTGATCTTCCAATATAATTGACTCATCTCCCTCAATCAATTGGGATGGAATTCCTGCAAGTGTCATTCAAGATTTCTTGAGTGATATCACCATTAATTTCTTTGACCTTCTACATAAAGCAAAGACACTTGTTCCAAACATACATAGTGTGCAGAGTTTTGAAATTCAGTAAATGAAAATAACACTCAACGACTTCCATGCAACTTGTGACATGCTAGCTACCTTTTGCACTTTTTTACAAGAAATGCAAGTTGATGAGCACTATGGACAAGGTGGTGATCCATACATCAAGCTTGCATTCCAGAACTACTTGAACAATGTTTAAAAAACTTTAGATTCACAAATGTGTATATATCATGTAATATTGAAATGTGATTACAAGCTCTACCAACTATGTATATTTTGTTATTGTTTTTGGAAATTCCTATGGTAAATGCTATTTTCCTCATGATACAAACAAGGTAGTGTGTCTTGCATTAGAACTGCATTCCCAAAGTACTTTGATAGTATATATTGCGCGCCTACTTTAGAACTATGTAAATCGTATGTGATATTCTAATGATATTATATCCTCTATTAACTATGAATATGTTTTATTTGCACTTGGTGTTTTACATATGTAAAATATTGATACTTTTCTTTCATGCTTTCAGTTTTACATTTTATGACGTCAAATGCCACCTATGTATTGTTCCTATGACTTATTCTCCCAAAATAAGTTAGGTTGTTGTTTACACATGATTATTATTATTAATACAAATAGAAAAATATTTCACTACTTTCCTTTTTAGTAGGTATAAATGTATTGTTCTCTCTATCTTACTACATACATAAAAAAACATGTGGAAGTTCTTTATTAAAATGTATACATCTAATTTTTCAATCAATATTTGAAACCCTTTCACATATAAGTTTTCAATGCTTTATCAAATGCATTAACCTTGTTTTCCATTATAATTAAAATTAGATACACGCATTATTTATTCCAAATTTCAACCTTGTTCAATAATAGAATGTCAATTACTTTGAATTAAAACTGGGTTTTATTTATTAAAAAACACTGAAGTTGTCTACCTTACTAACAAAACCATATTTAACAAAACTATTTGTTTTTTGTGTCATGGACTTGTGCTCACTATAGGTTTTTTACTCTATCTTGCATCCACAGAATCAAATTTCTTTTGACCAAATAATTCCTTGTGATAACTACAATATAATTATTATCTACAAGTATGTTGTCATTTCTTTACTTTTTTTTTACCATTACTATTTACCTTCTCTTAATTATCTTCAATCATCTTCATTGTATAAATTGTATTTTATGCTCCTACATGTATTTAAGCATTTTTATTGACAAGGATAAAAAACTAGACTACCTTTATGGTTTGCACATTAATTTTTTGTATATTGAATCCATTTTATAGAAAAGGAAAATTGCATGCTCTTTTCTATTTCATGCTTTCACAAAAACATCTTGTTTACAATTTGTATATTTTTACTTATAAACCTTAAGCTACTTATCAACTCATCAGATTATATAGGAATATTTCACCTCCCTTAAGTTATGTCTATCTCTTTGACGCAAAATGCAATCACATTGATGAACAATGAAAATAAAGACATACATCCACATCTCCAAGTCTTCAATATTGCAACATTTAGACATGGCAACAAATCAATAGTTAGATACAAATTAGATTTGTTTGATGGATTGCATCTTCAAAAAGCAACCTTGCCAAAAAATTATAACCAATTTTTAACTTCAAAAATAATTTAGAAGGGTTCTATAGTACAACTAACATGATATACTTGCCCTACTATTTGTAATTCAAGGTGAACCAAAAACTCCACTAATGTACTCAAATAGAGCATTTTCATTTCTAATTGTTACTATGCATTACTATTAGTGTATTTTACTTTAATTACATAGGTTGATTGTAATCTCTAAAGTAGAGATTGCATGCACATACCATGATGCCATTGGTGATCCCACCTTCCTCTTCAAAGAACAAGAGCAACCTATACTTGAAAAAGTGGGGATTTCATCTAAATCATGCACAACTGTTGATGAGATTAGCACATTAATGCAACTAAACCCCAAAAAAAAGATGTTTGAGATACATGCATATCTATGCAAACAAAGTGATACCTCAACTATCACTCCAATTAAAAGTTTGAATCCATTTCAAACAAGGTGGATAATAAGAGGTCATGTAACTATGAAAAAAGAGGTCCACTAGTTCAACACAAAGAAAGGACACATGCAAGTTTTCAACTTTGATATTGTAGATAGTGAGAACGTTGAAGTGCATGCCACTTTCTTCAATGAAGTTGCAAACCTTCATTTCATAAATGTTCACATTGGGGCTATATATACACTATCTAGTGGGACCATCAAAGCTATGAATAAGTTTTACAATAAGTTGAATATTCAAATAGAAATCACTTTGATGAATGATTTAAAGATCACCGTTTCTAAGATAACCACTTAATTCCAACACACCAATTTTCTTTCACATCTATTAATGAGATCCTGAATACAAATAACAATTCTTTTATTGATCTAGTTGGAATTGTTATATGTGTGGACCCTACATGTACAATAAGAATAAGAGATGGCATAGAGGTTCTTAGGAGGAGCCTCAAATTGATAGATATGTCTACCTTCACTATAAATGTGGCTTTGTGGGGACGAACAACTCAAAAGGAAGGTGCAAAATTTTAGGAAATGTACCATTTACAAAATTCAACTATACTTGCAATTAAAATGGTCATGTTACAAATTATAACGGTAAGGTGGTGAACACTCTAGTCACTACCCATTTTTTATTAACCCTAAAATCCAATAAATAGAACAACTAAAGTCTTGGTTTGCGCAAAATGGGAATGATGTTCTCACATCCACAACAAACCTAGATGTGCCTCTACTTCTTGGATGAAATACAATTTTCAATATCCAAGAAGAGTCTTCAGATATAACAAAACCCCTCCAATACATTGTAAAAGCAACAATAGTATTTAGCAAATCAAATTCATTTTGTTATTCGGCTTGCTCTATTGAGACTAAGGGAAAATAATGTAAGAAAAGAGCTCTATGAAATGATGATGAAAAATGGTATTGCTCAAAGTGTGAAGCTACCTTGAAGATTATAATTATAGATATGTTTTTCAAATCAAGCTTCAAGATCACACAAGTACTATATGGTAAATTGCTTTTGAAGAAGCAACAACTAAACTCATTGGCATGCCTACAAAAGAGTTATATATACTATAGTTCAATCATGTGAGATGTTAAGGAAAATGGTGAAGAGGTTATTCAAATGTGTTAGAGTTAGAAAGGCAGATATCTAACAATTAAATGCAGATTTAATTAATAAATAGAGAAACTAAAACACACAGAATAAATTATAACACAGAGAATTTAACATGGTTCACCCAATTTGGGCTACATCCACCAAACCACAACCATCCAATGATTTTATTATCTAGTGTAAAACCTATTACAATCTTGCGAATAATCGCATTTTTCATCATACTATAACGCCCATTTGAACCCCTTTTTAACAACCTTAGAAGCTTCTAGATTAGGGTTCTACAAAGTCCCTTTTTTTCTTTTTTCGTTGATTTTTCCTTTTCCGGTGACGACGCAAAAAAATAGGAAGATGGTTGTTTTCCCCTACTTTTTTGTGTTTTATTTTGCATCGATTACTACATAATTGAGACTTTGCCTTGTACAGGGTTTCAGAATCCCTTCAAAACTTGTTTTATATCTTTACTATATATAAAAACACGTGCACATCCAATTTTTACAATTGGAAAATGCACACTTTAACATATTTCTTTCATACATATATGTTTTCAATATCATCCTATTCACCTAACATGTAATTCAAACAAAATAACATTTGTAATTTTCACATTTTTATGGTTTTTCAATATACAAATTTTATCAAATTATAGTTATTTTATTTTGTTTGCATTCTAGATGATAGAATCCAATAAGCAAGATTTAGAAATACAACCAACCAAGAGTAAAACCATAGACCTACAATATCATAAGAGAAGTTGCTTGTATTATGCTCATCATAGAGAAGAAATAAGTGTTTGTTGTAGCATGCAACAAACACAACACTTACTAAAAACATTAGATCAATCAATGCTTAACCACAAACAAGCTTCTACAAGTTCCCAAAATAAAAAAACTTACATTCCCACTAAATTAATTACTTCAAATCTAGCACATGGCAATTGAAAACAAACACATCTTCCTAAACAAATTACACAAAACACAAATTCAAATAGCATGGATATGAGATGGTTTTCCAACTTTATGGAGGCATCTATTTTTTTTGAAAAAGAATAGATGCATTGTCAAACATACAAACATGTATTATATGTATGGAACACTACCCTAGTATGCATCTTTGCTCATCAAACAAAAAACATACATGTAGAAGATGCAGTTTTGAGAAAGGCGTGCATCAATTCTCCACAACTAACAATATGGATCCTTGTGACCAACCAAATGTTTTATGAACTCTCACTAAAGTAGAAGAGATGCTCATTGCATGTGTCAATCCAATATTTCCCATGCTCATGGTGGAAAATACAAATATATTGGTCACACCATTAGCTTCTAACAAGATATCACAACAATGACAAAATCTTTGCCACATAAAATCAAAGACTTGGATTTATTAATAGTTTGAAGAACTAATACACATGGGAAGCATTATGATTTCTATGTCAGTAGAATTCATGTTCAAAATACACTAGCCTACAAAATACAATATGACCCATAATACAAGGATGTTGAAATCAATGTTGATGCATTATCACTACTCCCTGATTCTACTATAGACATTTCAAAAATGCTTCATACAATTCAAAGTGGAAATGAAGAACCTATATCAAAAAACATTGAAGTTGATAATAGTCAAGATGATCTAGAAAGTGGAACTGAATATTCAACATCATTTATGGTGAGCATACCAAATAAATGTCGTGAGTTACAAATCATTAAGGAATCTTTGCAAATAGAAAATGAGAATGATACCATCATTAATTGGCCCGACATAAGTTCAACCCCCATAAATGAGTACACTATTGAGGGCCTTTTTGACATGGAATTTCCCACACTTTTTCCAAATAGAAATGCACTACCCATGCAACCTCGAGCTAGGGAAATGAAACTTCATGAATATGCCTTACATCTAATGAAATATCATGATAACAGATTTAGCCAACATCCATGATTTAGATACTTCCTTCTAAATCTTATGATGAGGCATTGTAGCCAAGCACTTGCATCGATATTCATCAAAAGAAAAGTAGAAGATAATATACCTACCACTAATAAACACCTTTGTGCCCACCTACATAAACTAGCAGATAAATAATTGGTTGAAGAACTAATGCATTTTGGCTCTACCTTATGAGGGACACATGTGTATTGGAACAAGCGTCGTAGTAATATAACAAACATGATCAACCAAATAGGTTCCCTGACTTTGTTCTTCACATTGAGTGAAACATATACTAAGTGGCCTACATTACACAAGCTTTTTGTAACCAAAAATACATCTACATTAGTCTCCAACAAACATTGTACATATATAATGTGATTAAAAACCCACACACCATATCCTTATATCTACATCAATGATTCATAATCTTTCGTGAAGATTCCATTGAGAAGCTCTTGCATACAAAAGATTATTGGTATGGGTATGAATGGAAAAATTGAGGCTCTACATATGTACATGGATTCCTATGGCTAGAAAATGCATCAAACATGGATACACTCGATTGGGAAAATAATGTGCAAGTGAATAGAGAAAAATAATTATTTGATAGCTATATCACTGCTTGGAACCCTTGCTCCAAATCTAAAATGAGCAATATCATACATAGAACTCCAATGGACAATCCATGCCTACTAAACATATCTGAAATATTCTCTACCGATCCCTATATTGAATATGAAGAGTTAGTTAATCATGTACAAAGACACACTAAATACATAGAGCGCACATGCCTGTGCAAAAAAGGGCAACATGTAGAATGCATATACAAAGCTCCATGGAAAGTGTAGACATCCAAATTTGGACACTTCCATTTGTCCCAATTTATCCCTTGTCATCTAAACATCCTCTTATTTGCATTAATTAAGTAATATTGCTATTATTTAATTGATATCCTTAAATTATTCTAAATTCCTAAGGTATTTGGTTAATAATTAAATACCTTACCCTTTATTCCCTTTTCCTCAAAATAATTAAATAAATAATACATTTATTTAATCCCTCACACATCCCATCCTCTATCACTTGTCCTTAATCCTAATCGACCTCCTAATTCCATCATTAGGGATGTGCACATGTCTAATCCTTGATTAGGATGTGTCGCATCCTCCAACTTTTGCAAGTTGGCTTCTAATCTTCATTAACCACTAACTATCTTCTAATCATTAGTCAAGTCCAATCGGCATCTTAGTCAACTCTCTTCATCCCCCAAGAAATGTTAAATTCCTTTTATTATCCCCATGTCCTTCCAAATGGAATTTTAAATTCCATTTTATTCTTCCAAGGTTCTCCTCTTCCCCATGTGATCATTGAGAGGCCACATCAATCACATGGGTTAGGAACCTTCTATTATAAGCACCTTGTCTTATCCAAGGTACTTCTCAGCTCCCTTGTCTTATCCTTGGGATACTCCCAATCATTGTGAATTTAAAATTCACTTTTATTCTCCCAAAGTTCTCCTATTCCCCATGTGTATCTCATGTGTCACATCACTCACATGGGAAGGTACTTGCAAGTACCTCCACATCACTTGTCCTTCTTCCAAATCATTTGTACCCTTTCCATCTCACCATGTCCTTTGGACACTTCATCCTCCACATGGCAAGATGTGAGGTCTTGTGAGTCCTCAACTCACCATAGCCCTCCATCTTGGCCATGGTGGCTCAATCATGTCCGTTGAATTCTCTAGAGAATTCAATTTCTTCTATAAATACCCCCATTTCTCATCATTTAGGGACCTTATGCATTTCTAACACCCTTATGCTCTCAATCCATTCAAGCCATAATCAAGCACATATTTTGCATTCAAGCACTAGTTCATATCCTCCATCTTGCATCTTAATCACCTTGCATTCATTTTCCATCACATTGCCATCAAAGGAGCACACAACCAAATTTCAATCAAGGGCTAACCAAGGAGATCAACACAAGCCAAGGTATAATCAGTGTTTTATCACTCTTGTTTTATCTTTCCTTTATTTGTGTTCAACTTAGGCTAATCTTGAAGTGGTCTTGTGTTCTTTGCATTGCATTTTAGTTTATTTTGCATAGTTAAAATTAAAAAATACTTGCACACATTTCTGGAACACATTGCAGATAGGCGACTAGGCCCTGTAGAGGGGCGACCAAGACCTAACAGAGGTGACCAAGCCCTCAAATAGGCAGCCAGGTCCTAAAATAGGCGACCAGGACATCAGAGGGGTGGCCAGGACCTGTACAGGGGCAGCTAGGCCTAGACAGAGTCTTCTATAAGGTAAAAAACAACATTTTAAATCATTTTTATAGTCTGTTTTTTATCATTTTAGTTATTACTGACCCCCTAACTTGTGTTGTTGGTGATTGTGAGGATTTTTTACTAACGTTCATGCAGTTATTTCATGTTTGAAGAAGAATAAAAGTTAAAAACTACTAACATGTTTGTTGTAGGACGAAAGGACCATGATTTCTAGTTAGTTGTTTGTTTTCATTTTGATACTAATTAGGCACATAGTCTAAGTAGGGGATTCAAAACATTTTTTTTTGTGTTTGTAAGTAAGCTATTGACATATCCAATCTCCTTGAACCATTTGGAAATACTAGGTGAAGAGAAATTGTAGCTTACTTAAGTCCTTTGTGTTACCCAAGGGGGTGTTACATCGTTCAAGCTTTCCCCTTGCACTTTGTCTGAGCTTGGGGAGTAGTTGAAGACGGTTAGCATCGTCTTCTTAGTGGGACCTGCTTGGGCATTTCATTACCCCAAGGGATGATCCCAACCACGTGTACCATCAGGGTATATAAAGGGGGGAGAGCCAAAGTTGTACCCCAATCCAGTCATGTCGTGTTTAGTGGAGCGTCGAAGCTAGGGTGATACCTAGATAGACGTGAAGAGTTGGTCTGAGCCTTCAGTATCTCATTGGGAGTTCTTGACTCATGCTTGTGATGGGCTGGTGTTCATGGTTGTGCCTCATGTACTAAGCATATATTAAGGACTCCCTAGATCGCCTTATTTAGCCTAGTTAGAGGACTATGTTGGCCATACCCCTCATACTAATCATAGGATTGTGCTGCTCGAACTGTCTTTTCTATGAAAAACTAGTGTATATCTTACTAATCAAGTCAATCTTGCCTTTTTCTTGATGTTTGATGTGTTTTTTGTCCTTTTCCATAGTCGTTTTGCTTGAGTCAAGTTCAGGTTTGTTGACAGAGGCGACCACGCCCTGACCAAGGGTGACCCCGACCTCAAGAGGGGCAACCTTTCCCTTCGTCTAAGTAATTTTTGAGTCAAAATTATTCATCGATCACTTAGAGGGGTGACCAAAACCTATACAGGGGCGGCCAGGACTTGTAGAGGGGTGACCAGGCCCTGAAATGGGCATTTTTGCTTGCTTGTTCATCCGTTTTGTCATCGTTCTTTGTCATTTTCAATCATTCTCACCCATTACCTAGAATAGGTGGCCTTTCCCCCTAGTTGGGTGACCACACCCTCAACAGGGGCGGCCAGGACCTACAGAGGGGCGACCAGGCCCTGAAACGGGCATTTTTACTTGCTTTTTCGACCGTTTTGTCAGTCGTTCTTTGTCATTTTTTATTATTCTCACTTGTTCCCTAGAATAGGTGACCATTCCCAGTGCATAGGCCACCACGCCCACAACAAGGTCATCCAGGACCTATAGAGGGGCAACCAGGCCCTGAAATGGGCATTTTTACTTGCTTTTTCGATCGTTTTATCAATCATTCTTTGTCGTTTTCGATCGTTCTCACTCATTCCATAGAATAAGTGACTAGGCCTTGTGCATAGGTGACCAGACCCTCAACATGGGCAGCCAAGACCTGCAAAGGGGTGACCAGGCCCTAAAATGGGCGTTTTTACTTACTTTTTCGACCGTTTTGTCAGTTGTTCTTTGTCGTTTTTGTTCTTTCTCGCCCATTCCCTAGAATAGGTGACCAAACCCAGTGCATAGGTGACCACTCCCTTAACAAGGGTAGCCAAGACTTGCAAAGGGGCGACCAGGCCCTAAAACGAGCATTTTTGCTTGATTTTTCAACCATTTTGTCAGTCGTTCTCTGTCGCTTTCCATCATTCTTGCCCGTTCTTTAGAATAAGAGACAATTCCCTTAGGTTGGGTGACCTCACCTTCTAGTTGGGTGGTTGTGCCCCTTGGATGGGTGATTTAGCTCCAAAAACGACCAATCTCGTCTTCCATCCAAATCATTTTGTCAACTGTTTTCTGTTGTCTTCTGTTGTTTTCGCCCATTTTTAGTGAATAGGCATGTGCCACCTTCTTGAGTAAGTTTTCCATCAATTTGGGTGAATTTATTCCCTAAAAAACTAATATCATCTCCTATTCAGTCAATCCATTCATCGATTCTGCGCATCTGTCCCCTTGTTATGAGAGTTAGTCTCCCCTTCCAAGCATCCATTTCCTCATTTAGATTATCTACTCATTCAATCATCCATTTCCTCATTCTAAGCATCCATTATCTTGTTTCAAGCTTCTATCTCCTCATTCTGAGTATTCGTCTACCTATTTTGTAAGTCTGTCTACCCATTCTGAGGGTCCATCTAATTGTTTCAAAAGTCCAGAAACTAGATAGGTGACCCCACCCTAAGAGGGGTGACCATGCCCAGTCTAGAGGTGACCAAGCCCAAGGAATAGATGACCAAGACCAGTGGATAGGCAACCTTGCCTTCTAGTCCATTTGCATCTTCCATTCACCAGTGATCTTCACTTCAGTCCACCTATAGGTCATCCATTCATCATCTAAATCAAATAGGTACATCTTAGAACGACTCTAGGTTACATATCCATCATTGTTTTCTTGATCCAAATCCCCTAAACTTCATTTTAGAGGTTATTATCCAAATTGACTTAGGTGTATGCATTCGATTGGCATCACTCACATCTACTCAGGATTGTCATCCATCTTGAGTCGGCTATCATCTTCGGCCCAATCAATATGCTTTTAATCTCAAGGTGGATTCGGTGCTGCAATCATCTATTCATCCTTTTATCCGATCAATCAACGCCTTAAGTTACCTAGGGTGATATCTGAACGTGGTTTAGAATCCCTTTCATCATCCTATCTAATCTTATCAAATCGTCTCATCAATCGATCTTATCTAGTCTAATCCCATTACATCCTCCAATCATCCTAATATGAGCTTTGATCCAATCCCAATCTGAGCTTAAATTCCAATATGAGCTTTAGTCCACCTACATCCAAGATCTTCTGATACCGAAACAAATCTTTACCTTTTCATCATCTTTTCTTTCCTTCTAATTGTCCATTCTCATCTTTTCAATCCACATCCATCCCATTTGACATCATGAGTCCTTATCCTCCATCGATGCAATGAAAAATAGTAGTCAAGGGGAATCCTAATTACGTTGACAATGATAATGAAAGTCTTGTTGATCAAAATGTATATGATATAGATCCCCTTGATGCTATCATTGCTAGCAAGCTTTCCCCAAGTGTCATCTAAAATCCAATCACCTCTCTGAGCTATCCTGTCACATCTCCATCCACACCTAATAATGTTCCTTATGCTACCTTTGACGAAGGATATCCATTATCTTCCTCACCTGTATCTCCATCATATCCTTCCTCTACATCATTTTCTTATCCACCACCCACATCCTCTTATCTCAATCTATCCTCCCAATCTTCCCATCCTAATCTACCATCCCAATACTCCTATTACAATTCCCCATCCATGTCCCCCTATCCTAATCCTCCTTACCAGTCTACCCGTTCTAATCCTGCATCCACACCTTTTTATCTTAATCCTACACTCCCATCAACCTATCCTAATCCAATATCCACATATTCCTATCCTAATCCACCATCCCAATATTCCTATCTTAATTCCTCATCTACTTCCTCCAACATCAACCAACCACCTGTGACTTCCTATTCTAGTTCGCTATCCCGATATCCCTACCTTAACCCTCCATCCAATCCTAATCTTCCACCTACTCTTAGGATTCCATCCAATCACATCCCTCCATCTAATCCTAGTCCACCACTCCATAATCCCAATCCTTCACCAATCCCTAATCCTTCATCTATGCCCATCACCCCAGCCAAGCCTAGAGTATGCAAGTTTCTCACTCTAGAAGTTCTCCAAGGACTTATGACAAAGAAGACATCCCCCACTCCACACATTGCAGTCGTGGAACCATGATATCACAATCCATCATCTATGGTCCCTAGTGATGAGACCCTTCTCCACACCACACCTAGCATTGAGTCCCTCCAAGACTCCATCATCATGCCACCCACACAAGATGAGTCATGCCAAGAGCCTGATCCAAAGCATACCAACATATCCCCTTCTCCACATCAAGCTCCTATCGTCCCATCTAGTCCGTCTGAAGATCACAATCCCCCATCCATTCCATCCCATGATCCCCTTGATACTCAAGATCCAATCACTCCATCGCATGATCCCTTATTTCCTACGACCACAAATCCAAATCCTATCATATCACCAATCCCTCTCTTGATACCACCCATCTAGAAGCTGCTATCCCATCATCTCCATCTCATGATCCTCCATTGTCGCTTAAACCTACTATCCCCTCACCACTTTTATATCCCCTTGGTACTCTCACATTCTTCCATGGTGGTCTCCTTGCAGAGGAAAAACAAAGAAAATATACCACCCATCATCCCCCACCTAATAATGGACTCGCATCATTCTTCCAAAATAACAAAAATTGTGTCATATATCAAATACTTAAGAACATGAACTATCAAGGAAAAGGTCTAGGCCTTCATGAGCAAGGTATTTTAGAGCCCATCCAGGTCAAAGAACAAATCTGTAAGCAAAGTCTTGGACATATTTCTCAAGACTCACAATCTAAAGATGTTGGTACAACCTCTAGATGTCCTCAACGAGCCTCTTCCAAAAGAAATATAGGCTCTTCCCATCGCTCCACCAGATCATTTGCTGCCATCCCTCCTCCTCCATCATATCACCTCAAAACAACCATCCATATTCCTCCTTCATATGATCCATCCATTTTGGGTCCTTACATCCATCCATCCTTCATCCATACCATCCATTTTGGGTCATTATGTCCCTCCACCCGCTATCACACATCCTTCGGGTACTACATCTATTTTGGGCCCTTATATCCCAAAATCACCTCCTCCATCTTGTCCTATTCATCCTTTCATCCATCCATCACCCCTCCATGTCACCCATCATCAACATCCCACTCTCATGTTCCCTAATCAGGATCAACAAAGGCATGTACCTACACATCCTCCATCCACATATCATCCTCAAAATCTTACCTCCATCACTCCATTCATGTTTCCTCCACACCACTCATCTCATCATACCCATCCCATTGCTACTAAAAGCACTTTGGATGTCAAAGTAACAATGCATAGATCTAAACATCCACATGAATCAAAATCTCCTCATGTCCCCTCTAAAAGACATGTTGAAAAGAAGAAAAATCCAATCCACAATCAAATCCAAAATCCAAATCAAACCCACTAGCCACAAAAGGCCCACCAAAACAAAAATCAAAACCATGTGGATCCCAAAGAAAAAAGATGCAATGCCTTTAAATGAAAAATATGTAACAACATCCAAAGTTGCTAATCCAAAAGCTAATCATTCTCATCCACCATCCCCTAAATCTATTTTGGGTCCTTATGTCCCAAAATTCACCATCCCATCTCCTCAATTATCCCCACATCATCCATCCATTAGTACTCCTATCATTTCATATCCACCACCATATGTGCCAATGTTGGTCCTGAAATCATCACCCAATCACACACCTACCCCATCATTCCATCCATACACTTTCCAACATCCTATCCATTATCCCACATATCTCCCCCATCAAATCCCTTTAATTCATTCTCTTGCATAATCCATTTATCCTAATAAGGTTGTACCAACATCCAATAGTTACTTCATACATGGATCTTAATACCTCGTATGGACCTTGATGCTTGAGTCCATATATCCTCTTATCAAATATCCTCTAAATCCACTTACCCACATCCATATACTTATCCATCTCCAACCGCATGCTATCCAAAAAATCCAAAAAAATCCAAAAAAGTCAAAAAGAAAAGAAAAAAAGTAAAGAGAAATAATTTTTCCAATGGTGAAAACTTGGAAAACAAGCACCTTGGATAAGTACCATGATGAAAACCTGGCAAACATGCATCATGCGTAAATCCCCATCTATCTCTTTCCACACTTGGGGGCAACTGCATCCCCTTCACCCATCTCCTCCATCCAACATATCTTCCACATCCTACCTGTCATATCCCATTTATCCCAATCCCTCCATCCTCCTTGTGATCTTGATATTGATAGGGGAAAACATATATACATGCTTTGGACACCTCTTGGCATACATCCCCCTTTACTTACACACTATCCCAATCCTTATCCACATCCATCTACTTTCCTTGTCCACTTGTCATACTACCATCACTCTCCCCTCCTTATACATGCATCCTACCTATATCCATCTCACTCCTCTATTTACCTATCCTTCTATCTTCCATCCCTCGTGCCTCATCATACATGACATATCTAGAGTGGGGGCATCTATCTTCCTTTGTGATATAGTCCTTGGAGACATCATTCATCCCTCATGACAATCCCTTGCATCTCTCCATCCTTATCTCCTCACCCATTCTCCCTATCCTTATCTTCTAGTCATCCATCCACACAATCCCTTTGCATCTCCCCATCCTTATCTTCCTATCCATCTAAACAATCCCTTCCATCTCCTCACCCTTATCCCTTTATCTATCCATCATTGCAATCCCTTTCGTCTTCCAAATCCTTACCTATCCATCTATCCATCCAGTAACCTCTTCCCCGTCCAAATTTGCATCCCTTTATCCATCCATCATGACAATCCCCTCCATATTCCCTTCCTTATCTCCTTATCTTTATCTATCCATCCCTTCATCTTTACCCTCATCCCATATCACAATCCCTTGTCATTGGTATCTAGCTATAGGATTCCCTCTAGGCAATCCAATGCCATCTATCTCATCATCATCTCTCCCCCTTCTTTCACGCATCTTTCAAATCTCCTGTCACTTTTCATCATTCATCTCTCCATTATATCATCATCCCAATTCATCTTTTGATGATTTGGATAACTATCCCATCCCTGAGCTTCCTGTAATCACCATCATCCTATCCAATCCGCATGGTTTATCTTCTCTCATCGTATTGGTCCAATATTTTTATCCACTTATCATGGTCATCTCATCATCCCTTGTCTATCGTTTGTCGAACTACATTGTCCCTGTGCTTTCACGTAGGCAAGTTCGATCATTTGATCCACCCTGCGGCTCCTTTTGTCCACCTTATCTTTTGTCATCTATCATCGGTCTTCATTGTCCTCTTTCCACTTTTGTCCATGGTCTTTTATCGAACTATGAGGGCTTTGTGCTTTCACATAGACAAGGCTAATTTTTGATTGGCCCTCAAGCCCCTAGGTCTTTAGGGTGTTTTATTCTCGTGTCTCATGTCTCATTTCGTGTCATCAAGTATGTCCTTATATAGCTAGTTCTTCACAAATGAGATCCACTTGTATCATGACATTTAATTGGTTTCAAATTTTCCTTCATCATTTATCAATCTTTTAGTTTAGTATCCACCTTTGGTCTCAACAAGATGCATCCTTCCTCAACATACCTCATCAACCCCATCCATCCCCTTGATCCTATGTCAAAGGATGTTCTAAAATTGATTGCAATCTTTTGATGCTTTTGGTTTGTTTATCATTTTAGCCCCCTATCATCACTTGTCAGGGCCACCATGATCCATCATATTATGGTGTGTTTTGACTGGTCAACATAGGGGCATATCTTGACGTAGTACCCACCAAGATCCCCGAGGTCTTGTGTTACGCCGAGACATCCTTTTGTGCTTGTGGTTATCCCAATACCTAGCCCGACCAAGGTCTTTGCGACTTTGGGGTGTTGGGATAGCCTTCTTGTCTATTATGTTTGTTTTATGCATTCAACACTAATCGGCCTTGGTTCTTCATACCTTGGCATCTTATGCCTTATGCTATAGCAAAAATCAGTGCTCTGAAAATGGAAAATTGCATTAGGATTGAATTTCATCTCCCCATCCCCCATCCTCTCATCTATCAAACTCCCCCCCATCCATTCATCCTTCATCACTCTCCCTCCCCTATCCATCCAATCTCTTATCATCATTCCTTCAATATTCTTAGAATAATATAGATTGGTTATTCTAAGTATCTTGTCCCCCATCATTTTTATTCCTTTCACCCATATCACATCTCAATCCAATCCTCATCAATTCAAACTAACACAAATCATCTAATCACATCCTCGGTATTGTTCCAAGCCTTGCTACAAGCCTTTATCCAATTATCATCATCGTCATCATCATCGAGATGTACCCTTCCCCATCCTTTGGTGTTGTTTCAGGATGTATCCTTCCCTCATCAACAACCCTTTCATTGGGATGTATCCTTCCCTATCCTTTGGTGTTGTTTTGGGATGTATCCTTCCCTCATCAACAACACTTTCATTAGGATGTATCCTTCCCTATCTTTGTGTTGTTTCAGGATATATCGTTCCTTCATCAACAACACTCCATCCATCATCAACCCACTTTGGCTTGTAGCTTGAATGGGGCAACATCACCTTTGTCTTTCCATCCATTTGTGCTTCCCCATCTCTTGTTTCTTTTCATCCTCTCTTATCCATCACTTTGCATCATCTTCCTCATCCACTCTCTCATTGTCTCATCCATTTCAAGAGCACACCTGTGTTCTCTTGAACCCGCATGTCCTCTTGAGGAGGCATCCTAAATACCTAATCTTCATCTTCATCCTCGTCATCTTTCTTCCTAGTCACTACTTTGAATGACTGGGGCATCTTTTCCAATCTAACCATCTTCTTCCGGGTTCTATGTTTTAATATTATTTGAAATGATGCTACTCCGTAACACAATCTCAAAGAGGGGAAAAATGTAGACACCTAAATTTGGACACTTACCATTTGTCCAAATTTGTCCCTTTTCATCTAAATATCCTTTCATCTACATTAATTAAGTAATATTGCTATTATTTAATTAATATCCTTAAATTCTTCTAAATCCTTAAGGTATTTAGTTAATAATTAAATACCTTACCCTTTATTCCCCTTTTCCTCAAAAGAATTAAATCCCTCACATGTCCTATCCTCCATCACTTTTCCTTAATCCTAATCCATCTCCTAATTCCATCATTAGGGATGTGCACATGCCTAATCTTTGATTAGGATGTGTCGCATCCTCCAACTTTTGCAAGTTGGCTTCTAATCTTCATTAACCACTAACTATCTTCTAATCATGGTCAAGTCCAATCAACATCTTAGTCAACTCTCCTCATCCACCAAGGAATATTAAATTCCATTTTACTCTTCTAAGGTTCTCCTCTTCCCCATGTGATCATTGAGAGGTCACATCAGTCACATGGGTTAGGAACTTTCTATTATAAGAACCTTGTCTTATCCAAGGTACTTTTCAGCTTCCTTGTCTTATCCTTGTGATATTCCCAATCATGTGAATTTGAAATTCACTTTTATTCTTCCAAGGAATCTCCTCTTCCCCATGTGATCATTGAAACGTCACATCAGTCACATGGGTTAGTAAGCACCTTGTATTATCTAAGGTACTTATCATCTCCCTTATCTTATCCTTGGGATACTCCCAATCATTGTGAATTTAAAATTCATTTTTATTCTCCCAAAGTTCTCCTCTTCCCCATGTGAATCTCATGTGTCACATCACTCACATGGGAAGGTACTTGCAAGTACCTCCACATCATTTGTACCCTTTCCATCTCACCATGTCCTTTGGACACTTCATCCTCCACATGGCAAGATGTGAAGGCTTGTGAGTCGTCAACTCACCATAGCCCTCCATCTTGGCCACGATGGCTCAATCCTGACTGTTGAATTCTTTAGAGAATTCAATTTCTTCTATAAATAACCTCTTTCTCATTCATTCAAGAACCTTATGCATTTTGTAGCACCCTTATGCTCTCAAGCCTTTCAAGCCATCATACTTAGCTTTCATCCCCTTGCATCCATCTTGGTCACTTTTTCACATACCCACCTTGCATCCATCTTTCATCACATTGCCATCCAAGGAGCACACAACCAAGTTTAAATCAAGGGATAACCAAGGAGATCAACACAAATAAAGGTATATCACTCTTTGTTTCATCTTTCTTTTATTTGTGCTTAACTTAGGCTAATCTTGAGGTGGTCTTGTGTTTTTTTACATTGCATTTTTAGTTAGTTTTGCATATTTAGAAGTAAAAAACACTTGCACACATAAAGAATGCATAAAATCCACTTTATCATGTGATGAATTAGGGAACAAATCTTACGAACCATCCAAAAATGATGATAGGTTAAACATTCATAACCCATAGATGCTCTCAATATGGAGAGCTAATATAGATTTCCAATCCATCATCTCACGACTTATTGTTCTCAAATACACTACCAAGTATGCATCTAAAGCTGAAAGAAAATCAGAGAGTTGTGTTAATATGTTAGAAATAATATGTTCAAATGAAAGATTAGAAGATCAAGCTTTGAAAGTATATCAAAAGTTCATGGCAGATATTGTTGCTGAACGATATAGGAGCCCAAGAAACATGTCATATGCTACAAAAATTACCTCTTGTGATTTGTAATAATGATTGTTTTTGTATTTTTGAATGTAGGTAAAAAAGTGTTCACTACCTAAAAAAAAAACAATGGTAGTGAGATACAATCTAACTATATACAATCCTACATGCATTGCCCATGTGACCTAGAAATGGTAACACTAATTGAATTAGCAAGATCCTTCACATATACTGCTTCTCGCAAAGGATGCAAATGGCTGAATAGAAAAGAAAAAGCAATAGTCCAAGCGTTTCCACATTTCTATACCATTCCAAAAGAAAAATTTAAAACATTTTGTTGGAGTGAGTTACTTCTGTATATTTTTTTTGACAAATAAACAAAGATATAAGCCTTACCAAAGAAGAAATCATCAATAATTGGAAGCAAATGAATACACAAAAATACAATGCATGGCATGTTAGTCACACTGAACAAATCGAAGATGTTCTTGAAGAGGATTTTTTTTTTGATGAAGATATGGATCAACAAGAAACTCTAGAAATGAATGAATGGGAGTTATTATCTCAATTGGGCCTTGCTAATAATCTCAATTTAAATGAACTTGAAATGCTAGGTCGATGTGATTTTGACAAAATAACAAATGGGAAAATCATAATGTCCCTACAAATTTACATGAAGTTGCAATTCAATTTTTCACACAAACAAGATGTTCATTCCCCTTCAAATTTGTACAACCAGAATTATACATTATCACCAAAACAATAACTAGCACTTACTATAATAACAAATCACTCGATAGAGAAATGCTCTAACTAACCACTACATACGGTCATACAAGGAATTGCATGCATTGAAAAATCCTATCTAATTAATTGCATAAGAAATACACTTCAAACTTTCATACCAGCAAGAGTAAACCCGCTCCTTGTTCTTACTCCAACATGAATTGCAACATTTAATATACAAGCCTCAAGTATACATGCAACCCTCAAGATTCTAATTAGAGAAATGAAACCATTTCAAGGACAAACATTGAAAACATTTCAAGATGATATGAAAAATATACAATACATTCTCATTGATGAGACGAGCTTCATTGGGCCCAAACTTCTATTGAAAATTGATAGCAGGTTAGGTGAAGCAATCCCCCATCAACAAAATACTTGCTTTAGTGGCATGTCTATAATTATTATAGGAGACCTTGCACAATTGCCACCTGTTATGGATAAACCTATCTATGCATCACACACAACTGCAATAAACCTATGGCACAAATTTAATGCAGTTGTTACATTACAAACAATGTTTAGACAAGAAGGTGACGATCCAATTCAAATACAATTTCGTCAAACATTACAAAACATTTGCAATGTAAAACCAACAAAACATTATTGAGACTTATTATGACTTGCACAAACAAGCAACTAACAAAAACTGAATAAGAAAATTTTGACCAATTAATACACTTATTTGCTACAAATGAGCTAGTAACATACACAACAATTTTTTTTGGAATTGCTTAATGTACCTATTGCACTTAGTTGTGTAGTAAATGCACAAACTAAATTAGGTATCAATAATAATGACTAGCAACTTCCCCAAGAGGTATTACTAAACAAATGTTAGTGTATCATGCTTACAACAAACCTATGGACCCAAGCTGGACTTGTAAATGGATTGCTTGGACAGGTCAAAGATATTGTATATCCCAATGGATCTAAACCACCTAAATTACCAACATATATTACAATCACATTCGATAACTATAATGGTCCACCATGGGATGAAAGAAACCCAAAAGCTATACCAATACAACCAATATCACGAGGCAACCATAGATAGATACCACTATCCATGGCATGGGCTATCACTATACACAAATCATAAGGGCTTACACTAAATAAAGCCACAATCAATATTGGTAAAACTAAAAGACAAGGCCTCACATTTACAAAAATGTCTAGAGTCAAATCCATAAAAGGCCTTCACATAGAGCCCACATTATCTTTTGATCACTATTCCAAAATGAAAAAAATCCATACAACATTATTAGAAAGAAAGAAGAAGCTTGCTTACACTTGCTTTCACAATAGCATGTTTAGGTATGTACAATTAATTACACACTCTCTCAAAGTTATACACTTTTAATTATTCCCTTCTTTAATAGAGTAACAATACTAAAACTAATCAATTACAAAATTTATCTTGTATAGGTGGTCAATTGATGATGGAGAAAAGAAAAAAATACCGTCTTACTTAATTTTTATTTTTGTTAAATTTACATATCTAGTTAAATATTTACAATTTATTGATTTCTCATCTAACAACATTGTGTTTCACTACATACAAATTTTAGGGCTTGAAAAGAGGACCTTCAAAAAAGACATTGCGAAGCTCTTATTTTACTTTGAGTAATACAAACTTGATAGTAATTCTTCAAAACAATCAAATCAACATCGTGTTTCACTTTATAGACATTCCATGGCTTTAAAAAAAAAGTTTCAAAACAGACAAATAGACGCTCCTATGTAACTTTTACTAATGCAAATTCAATACATATTGTTCAAAGGGATTGCATTGTTTAAAAACAAAAGCAATTCCAACAAAATGAAGTGCCTACTTATATTATACAATGCAATCGTCTATACAGAGATATTTTTATACAACTATTTATGTATTGTGAGAATTCATTTATGATTTTTCTTTAATTCCTGTTAGTATCTCCCTTGAACCTCATATAGGCCCAAGTGCTAGTTTTTTATTTTTAGCCTTAAAATAAAACCTTAGGATTACTATTAAGGTTCGTCTTTGGTCCCGTAAAACACGTTTTAAAAAACAATCTGAAACCCTTAAACCCTAGAAGGCCCGAAACGGTTAAAACCCGTAAGGCAGAGGGCATTGGAGTTGCGGTGAAAATGGTGAAAGGTTCATCAAGTATAGAGTTGCAGGGGGCGGAGCATTTTCGTCAGCGGGTGGTACTGTCTTCTTTGTCTGGCACTACTTTGCGTATTCAAAATATTCGCGCCGATGATGCATCCCCTGGCTTACGAAATTACGAGGTTTCCTTTCTCCGTCTTATGGAGAAAATTAGTGATGGCTGTGCTGTGGAGATCAATGAAACAGGTAATAATCTTATTTCGTCAATTTCAACTTTGTACATATACTGGATTCAGCTACTTAACAAGTGTTTGCAGGTACAAAGCTAAGATATAAGCCCGGTTTACTTGTTGGTGGGAAACATTTGACGCATGATTGTGGCACGAACAGGTCAATTGGCTACTTCTTGGAGCCTTTGATTGTTCTGGGACTTTTTGGCAAGACACCCCTTGCTATTACACTCAAAGGTATGGACATTAATCACTGGATTTACATCTTCCCTTGTGAGGTTGATTCTTCTTATTGTTATATGTTCATGCGTCTAATCAATAACTAAGGACAAGACATCGTTGTTGGCAGCCCTGAATTTATCACACTTTTAAAATTGGTTGCCACGCACTTCTTTACATGTTCATTACGAACCTAGCATAATCATTCCTTAACATAATTGTATAAATGAGACGACAGTCCATGATTGTTGTAATTCTTTTTGTTAAGCATACAGGACGGTTGCATAAATTAGGATGACAAAAATGCAAGAAGTTGGAACTCAAGCATAAACGAGTCTTAAGATACAATTTCCTTGATGACCATTAAGGGTTAAATGCATTCTTAAGCACTTGAGCAACCATCATATCAATATTTAGTTTTGCATTGCAGGCATTACTAGTTTAGATATTTTTTAGGTCATATTTTGCAACTCACAACAAACCCCTTTTTATGATTTTAAATAATTTCATTCAATCGATATTTTTACTGTTATTACTATATACATTTACAATCTTACAGATTTTCCATCACCATAACAAGATTGGCAGATATTTCATTCCAGCCATTAATTCACACCAATTCTTGTTTCTTGTCATCTGAAAGCTTATTAAAATCTATTGGATATGAAATAAATGTCGTTTGGCTACAATATTAGCTTCATTCACAACATAATATATTATTGTTTTTTCCATTTAGAATTCTAATCTTCCTGATCACCTACCAGACAATCCTGAAACTATATGCTTGATATTGTCCTTTCTAAGAACAGGTTTAACTTATTTAATGATCAGTTTTTTGTCATATACTTAAGTCATACCCATTGGTCTACATATTTTAGGACTGTATTAACTTACAAGTCTTCTGAACGTATGGGTAACATCATGAAGTTTTCTTACACTTTAGGCTGACAGGTAGAAAGTGCACCACACATTTATTATTTTATATGCTATATGGTGTTCCTAGGATGGGGACGACAGGGGATGGTAGGCCTTTTATTTGGGGACAACAAAGGAAGACTATTAAAAAATAGGGAAAATTAAAAAAAGGAAATTAAAATTTTTCATATTATAAGATATCATATTCATTTTGGAACCATATAACATAACAGTAGAGTTGAATTGAGAATTTACAGGAGAATTGATACACAAATAAATTAAATTTCATTATTTTCATTGTCTATGAACATATATAATAAGTACAACAAAAGGCCCAAAGGCTAAAATTATAAACCATCAAAAGTGTACAAAAGGATCATAGCAACTAGATCTTCTACTGCTTTGGTAAAGACTCCTAATTTCACAAACTCCTTTCCTTTGGTGTGATCTTTCATCAAGCTAAGCATCCATGTGATTGTAGAATTCTTTTTTAATGTTCCTTTCAGATTCGACCATATGTTTCACCCATTCCATTTCCTCAATGCCCTCAAGCATGAGATTGATGCAAGGGGATGCATTTCTTGAAAAGTCCCTGCTGCTACATATCTTGTTGCATTGTCAATTACAACTTGGACAACATTCTCAATGCTCACTTCTAAGATCTCCCCTTCAAACAAATTACACATAGTCTCACATTCTTCATTTCATGTGAGACATTTGCTGTCTTTAGTGACACAAATGTGCCATTAGAAGCCTGAAAAAGTCTATTAATGCCCAACTCCTGCCATGCATCAACCCAAGCATCAAAAATTGCAACCCTTTTTGTGCTACATTCTTTGTAGCTCTTCTGTTGTCCCCTCCATGTTTTAAATGATTTCCTCTAGCAAGGGATCACTGAAATCACGAAGAATTCATGTCATAAAAACCCTGTGCAGGCTATGGCGAATGCACTTATCATTTGCTTGCAATATGGGATTTCTGTCACATTGAAAGGTATGTCATTATAGCACCAAAAAGTAGCAGCTTATTCTTGCATCATGGTGCTTCTCTTGGCAAACAGTACTTTGGAGTGAAGGTTGTGTGTGATGAATGTTGCAAGGAAAATAGAAGTCTGGTGAATTACACCATCTTGAATGTCTTCAGTGGATGAAGGGTGAATTCATGGGGCAATGGAAGAGCCTCTATCTGATCCAGGGGGAATTCCAGCTGCAATTGCTTCCCATGTCAGCTTCATTTCTGTTGTTTCCCTCTCAGAGCTAGAACGAAGGGCATTCATCTCATGCTTCTCTCTTTACTTGATTGCACAACTTTACAGCTTGGCTAGGGATTTGTTTGAGGGTGGTATTTGAGATGATTGATTGATCCAGAATAGTGTAATTCATTGTGCCTTTTTGTATCTAGTATGAAATGATTCCAAGTAGGATCCTTGCTGCCTTGCCCTTAATGATGTCATTCTTTCGTAGTTGCTCTGCAAATGTTGAGAATGGAAAAGTAAGGAGTTGACAATAGAAAAGAAAATACAAGAAAAATATAATTGAAAAATGCTAGGGAAGTACCTCTCACGAACTTCTGCCATTGAAAACGTTTTTCAATACGATGATGATCACTTCAGGACAGCTGAAAAATTGGGAGAAACAAGTCTAAGCATATTTTTGAGCTGAAAACCAAGTGTGAAAATGTAACAACTTTTTTTTTTACAAGGGCTTTTGGCACCTCCAGCTGCCTTTTCATACTTTTGCCAAGGTGTACCATGGACTCTGCAAGTACTTGCTTGAAACTCATCTCTGTGAACTGTGGGTGAGTTGCTTTCCTGCTAAACAGACTCTTGGGTAATCGCTGAATATTTTTACTATGGACAATGTACTTCTTTAACCTGAAGTAATTATGCATTTTGAATGCCATTTTCCTTTCATATGATCTCTTACTTGTCTTGAGTGTATTATAGGTAATTTAAAATAAAGTTGTCTATATTTGGACACTGATAAAAATATTAATTTGTGGTGAAACTGCTGAGAAAATTATGGTTTTGTACACAGGAATGTTATATTGAGATGGTTCCATAAATTATATATATTTTGTCTATTGCAGTAGAAATTAAATTTGAACTCAAGTTCTCCTGAAGTTGATCAATTACAGAACCACTTACTGTGAAAGAACTATTTGTTGCTTTTCTGTTGATAAACTGTTTGTTTCATTGCAGGAATTACAAATGATGATAAGGACCCATGTGTAGATACTTTCCGGACCACAACATTGCCCATTCTAAAGCAATTTGGCATTCCTTTGGAGGACTTGGAACTGAAAATTGTTAGTAGAGGAGCACCTCCTAATGGAGGTGGAGAAGTGCGCCTAAAAGTTCCAATTGTGCAAAATAGTTTGACAGTAAGTTTATAATTTTTGTGTATCAGTATCACAAGAAGGATGTATGTTACTTTGTTACTCATTTATATGTTCTCAATTTAGATCATTTTGATTCATTTGGTTTTGTAGGCTGTCACATGGGTTGATGAGGGTATGGTAAAACGAATTAGAGGAGTAGCTTATTCTACAAGAATATCCCCTCAAATGTCTAATCGCATGGTAGATGCTTCTCGTGCTATTCTGAACCGACTGTTGCCGGATGTTTATATTTTCACTGATCATTATTCAGGCCAGCTTTCAGGGAGGTAAGATGCATGCCAAATTTCTGAACATTTCAATCTTCTATAATTATTTTTGTGGCCATGTGAACATGTAAAATTCTTGGAAAGATTATGTATAATTTCTGAGCAGTGTAACATTTTGACATTTTGGATGTCATAGAAGCCACTGTAAAAATGGTATAGAAGTCACTATCTGTCCTTTCTACTGTAACTGCATACTCAAAATTTTATATTGTAAACTACAGAGTGAGGATTTGCAACTCATCACAATGGGGTTAACTATGTTAAGTAATCTGTAAAACTGTGAAACAAGGATCATGTAATATATAATCTTATGCCTTTTTTCCTTTTTGTTTTGATTTACTATGAATCACTTCCACTCTATCTTTTAGAGAAGTCTTTCAAATCTGGTCTAAGTTTGTAATGGTGAAATTACTCTATCTTTTTAAAACAGATGAATGGTATTAAATATAGTAACAAAATCAATGTTGCAATCTTCCTGCTCTCACAGATTTACATTTCTCAGTTGTGACCATTCTGTGAATAGAATGGAAAATTGAGAGAGGCTGTAAGGTAAACCTATCTGGCCATGTAAAGCACCTGTTTTAAAAGGTATGGGTGTTTTGCAGAATAGAGAAAACACCCTTACACTGGTCATAACCAGGTTTGACTTGTCCTTTATGCTAAGTAGCCAGTTCGTTCAGCAGAGACGCTGGATCTGGGTCTGATTCAAACCTGGTCTGGGATCTGGTTTGATGCTGCCAGGGATTTGAACAGAGGGTGGCAAACAGACTGTGGGTTCATCCTAGACAAACCCAGAACAAGCCTGCACAGAACCTGCTGCGAAAAATAGCATTTTTAATTGTGGTCCAGTTTCTGCTCTCGCTAAGTCATTCATGCAGCTGTTTGACTGGAAAATGCAGATGAATTACAGGGTCTGGCAGTTTCCTGGGTTTGGTTTCCAGCTCTGGTTTTGTGCGTATCTACATGCTTGGTGTTTGCGCTAGTCTGCTTTGCAGTTTCTGGCTGTGCGCACCAATGCAGCTCTGTGCTCATCTCTGCAAACAGATTGGCATCAGAGGTCATTTGGAATGGATAGAGGCCCATCAGACAAGAAACAGACAGTTTTCCCCTCAGCCATTATTTATTCTGCTTTTATCATCATGTATGACCTAACTTAAGATATAATTTTATGCTAAGATAGCACTCTTTGTTATTTAAGTTACAGTTTTAGGTAAAGATTTTAATTTAAAATCTTGATATAGTATGTATATTGAATGCATATAATTTAAAAAAAAATGAATTTATAATTATAAATATCAATGTTTTTAGTTTATTTATTTGTTCATTTTATTGATTAGATAATGATATGATGATGTACAATGATTTTATTATTTTAATAAATTAATATTGAACAATAAACTTATTTTGTCTTTAGGCTCCAAATGTATATTTGTGAATTTTATATGTTTTTTCATTTTTGTATGGACGAACTCAAGACAAATCCAATTCCCAATCGTTTTTACTTTTTTACTTAATCTGCATACCAAACTTGCGAATCTGAACCAGAACCCAAACTGGCTACCTAGCCTTTATGTATTGTATATGGGTTATTTATTGGTAGCTATATGAGAATATTTGTTCTCTATTTACCTGATCTGAAATCTATTTTATATTTGCACCTTGCTCATCATCAAGATTGGTACCATCAATCTGTTGTTGTAAATAACTGTTAATAGATGTCTATATTTGGAACAATTTAAAGTTGATCAACGTTCAGTCAAGTTAAAGATTCTTGGTTTCATCCATAGATGATAAAGCTGATTCGGGAGAAAGTCATGACTTGCAGTGTGTTCTCAATGTTTTATAGAGTTGTATACGCAATTCCATGGAATCTACTTCACTGTCTCGTGATAGAGAATTTTTTTCATGGAAGTCAACAATGTGAATTGGTTTGGACTTTTAACAATTTGGGATGGTGATGTGAAGTACTTGTCCTTATCTTGTTTTACTTTTAGTTTTTATGCAAGTTTACTCTTATACACATGAAAACTATTCATAGTTCTCATCTTTCCTATTGTGGTTGTTATCTTAATTTTAATTCGTGGCATCAAAATCCCATTCTATATGGTTACATCTTAAAGTTATGTCATGGAGATGGTTAGATGCATGCTACTTACCAGACAGATGGATTTTAAGTTTTGGGGGGAAGTCGCTGTCATGCCATGCATATCATCAACCATCTTCCAACTTTTGCAGCCAGGGAAATCACTCCATTTAAATGTTTGATAGGCAATAAGCTAGAGATTTCTCGTTTGAGAGTCTTTGGATCTGATGCTTGCTCCCACATCCCAAATGAAACCTGTCACAAGCCTAGAGCTAAGAGCTGCAGGTGCATTCTAGTTGGGTATGGTGAAGAGTCCAAAGCATGTAGACTATTCAACCCTGATGCTCAGGGTATTGTTATTAAGAGTGACATTATTGTCTGTGAAGACCTCCTTTAGGTATCTTTTGCTGAGCTGTTTGATTTGCTAGACCTTGATGAGCAATCTCGTATGATTCTTACATCAATTGATACTAGTCGAGAGAGGTCATCATCACTCTGCCTAGTATTCCATCTTCTTTCCTTCATGAGTGCACTACTATTCCTTAGATTCCATTGAGGAAGCTATTGCTGATCGGTTCACTGTCGAGGAGTTTCTTTCAAGGCCTTTAGTCTGAGGATGCTATAGTCTCATTCCCAGTAGAAGAACCTTGTGCTTCCTGAATCCACCCATTCCAAGCAGAATGCCTAAGTGTTACACTGTTACATCGGAGGATGCTGCTTCCGTTCTTTAGGATCTTGGTGAGACACATGGCAGCACTTGATCAGGGACACATTGAGCATGAATAGCTCAGCATTCTAATCTTATCACTTATCAGCCCATTGAGAGATGATGCAACAAGAGTATAATGCATTTTTGCAGAATGATACTTGGGATCTTGTTCCATGCCCTTCATCCATTGTATGGCATCCAGTGATATATTGTATCATGTATAGAATGGTGTGGATGGTATAGTTGTCACCAGTTAGGGGCTTTCCTTTTGTAACTTTTCATTAACCCTCGACCAACACCACAGTGCATTTCAGCCAAACCTGAGGCCTGAGGGAGTGTCAAGAGTTGAGGAGAAGGCCAATATTGTGGGTTGTAAATAGGTCTATAAAACCAAATTCATTGAGCATGGAGTTGTTGACAAGTGCAAGGCACATGTTATGGCTATGGGCTTCTTAGAAAGAAGGGATTGACTATAATGAGACCTTTGCTCCTATTGCCAAGATGGACACCATTCATGTTGTACTATCTTTTGCTGCATCATGTAAATGGGAAGTTCATCAGATGGATGTGAAGAGTGATTTTCTTCATGAGGACGTATAGGAGGAGATTTTCATTGAGGAGCCTCCAGGTTTTCAGCAGGCTGGCAATGTTCCACTTGTTTGCAGACTCAAGAAGACTTTGTATGGGCTCAAGCAAGTCCCTAAAACTTGGTAGAAGATCCATTAATTTTTCATCTATGCAAGTTTTGCTCAATGTTAAGGTGACTGTGATCTCTACATTTGCCATCGTGATGGCCATGTTCTCATAATTATGTTGTGCATCAATGACATGGTGGCTTGCCTAGTTTCATTTGGGAGCTCCAAGGTAAACTACATGATTCCTTTGAAATGGCCAATATGGGTATTTTATTGAATTTCAGAGTGCACACAAAAATATTATTCTATTTCAATTATATTCACATTCGTTCAATACATATTTATAAGAGTGTTATCTCCTAAATTATAGGAATACTAGTATAACCTCCTATAATCACTCCTTTACTGAGGCAAGTTGTTCTAACAACTTGTAATACAGTTCCATATAACCAAATACATTAATATGTTAAGAAATCACACTAACTATAATATTAAGTTGTTTCTCAACAACTTAATACTTATTATGTACATACTTATAATGCTATTTAAACATGTGAACACTAATCTCTAACACCTCCCCTTGGTGTGAACATGGGGAGAAAGAACATCACACAAGTTGGAAATAGAATTGTATGCCTATGCATACTTTAGGTCTGCATACTGCTATCTGGATCTTGCTGTACATGATCACCTACATACAAGAACTTATCCCGCTTTCACTTCTAGTGAACTCATCACCGGCTGACCGCACTTCCAAGAAGTACGACAGTCAAAGGATCTCTGTAGCCAGCTGCTTTCCTATACAACTGTTTACAATATCGATGATGTCTATATTCTCCTCCTTTCAAACTTGAACACATTCAATTGCAGTAAGCCCAACTCTCGTGTCTCATGATTTTAATTCAAAGAAAGGAACCTCTCAACAACCTTTCATGGTTTTCACACAGGTTAACCACAAACCT
>VDFB02152474.1:42857-71338 GCA_007258455.2 Sequoia sempervirens
CCAAGCACTTGCATCGATATTCATCAAAAGAAAAGTAGAAGATAATATACCTACCACTAATAAACACCTTTGTGCCCACCTAAATAAACTAGCAGATAAATAATTGGTTGAAGAACTAATGCATTTTGGCTCTACCTTATGAGGGACACATGCATATTGGAACAAGCGTCATAGTGATATAACAAACATGATCAACCAAATAGGTTCCCTGACTTTTTTCTTCACATTGAGTGAAACATATAATAAGTGGCCTACATTACACAAGCTTTTTGCAACCGAAAATACATCTACATTAGTCTCCAACAAAAATTGTACATATATAATGTGATTAAAAACCCACACACCATATCCTTATATCTACATTAACGATTCATAATCTTTCGTGAAGAGGCCATTGAGAAGCTCTTGCATACAAAAAATTATTGGTATAGGTATGAATAGAAAAATTGAGGCTCTACACATGTACATGGATTCCTATGGCTAGAAAATGCATCAAACATGGATACACTCGATTGGGAAAATAATGCGCAAGTGAATAGAGCAAAATAATTATTTGATAGCTATGTCACTACTTGGAACCCTTGCTCTAAATCTAAAATGAGCAATATCATACATAGAACTCCAATGGACAATCCATGCCTACTAAACACATCTGAAATATTCTCTACCAATCCCTATATTGAATATGAAGAGTTAGTTAATCATGTACAAAGACACACTAAATACATAGAGAGCACATGCCTATGCAAAAAAGGGAAACATGTAGAATGCATATACAAAGCTCCATGTAAAGTGTAGACATCCAAATTTGGACACTTCCATTTGTCCAAATTTATCCCTTGTCCTCTAAACATCCTCTTATTTGCATTAATTAAGTAATATTGCTATTATTTAATTGATATCCTTAAATTCTTCTAAATTCCTAAGGTATTTAGTTAATAATTAAATACCTTACCCTTTATTCCCTTTTTCTCAAAATAATTAAATAAATAATACATTTATTTAATCCCTCACATGTCCCATCCTCCATCACTTGTCTTTAATCCTAATCCACCTCCTAATTCCATCATTAGGGATGTGCACATGTCTAATCTTTGATTAGGATGTGTCACATCCTCCAACTTTTTCAAGTTGGCTTCTAATCTTCATTAACCACTAACTGTCTTCTAATCATTGGTCAAGTCCAATCGGCATCTTAGTCAACTCTCCTCATCCCCCAAGGAATATTAAATTCCTTTATTATCCCCATGTCCTTCCAAATGGAATTTTAAATTCCATTTTATTCTTCCAAGGTTCTCCTCTTCCCCATGTGATCATTGAGAGGTCACATCAATCACATGGGTTAGGAACCTTCTATCATAAGCACCTTGTCTTATCCAAGGTACTTCTCAGCTCCCTTGTTTTATCCTTGGGATACTCCCAATCACTGTGAATTTAAAATTCACTTTTATTCTCCCAAAGTTCTCCTATTCCCCATGTGTATCTCATGTGTCACATCACTCACATGGAAAGGTACTTGCAAGTACCTCCACATCACTTGTCCTTCTTCCAAATCATTTGTACCCTTTCCATCTCACCATGTCCTTTGGACACTTCATCCTCCACATGGCAAGATGTGAGGTCTTGTGAGTCCTCAACTCACGATAGCCCTCCATCTTGGCCATGGTGGCTCAATCCTGACCGTTGAATTATCTAGAGAATTCAATTTCTTTTATAAATACCCCCCTTTCCAATCATTTAGGGACCTTATGCATTTGTAACACCCTTATGCTCTCAATCCATTCAAGTCATCATCAATCACATCTTTTGCATTCAAGCACTAGTTCATATCCTCCATCTTGCATCTTAATCACCTTGCATTCATTTTCCATCACATTGCCATCAAAGGAGCACACAACCAAATTCCAATCAAGGGCTAACCAAGGAGATCAACACAAGCCAAGGTATAATCAGTGTTTTATCACTCTTGATTTATCTTTCCTTTATTTGTGTTCAACTTAGGCTTATCTTGAAGTGGTCTTGTGTTCTTTACATTGCATTTTAGTTTATTTTGCATAGTTAAAAGTAAAAAATACTTGCATACATTTCTAGCACACATTGCAGATAGGCGACTAGGCCCTATAGAGGGGCGACCAAGCCCTAACAGAGGTGACCAGGCCCTCAAATAGGGGGCCAGGACCTGAAATAGGCGACCAGGACCTCAGAGGGGCAGCCAGGACCTGTATAGGGGCAGCCAGGCCCAGACAGAGTCTTCTATAAGGTAAAAAACAACATTTTAAATCATTTTTACAGTCTATTTTCTATCATTTTAGTCATTACTGACCCCCTAACTCATGTTGTTGGTGATTGTGGGGATTTTCTTACTAACGTTCATGCAGTTATTTCACGCTTGAAGAAGAATAAAGGTTAAAAACTACTAACGTGTTTGTTGCAGGATGAAAGGACCATGATTTCTAGTTAGCTATTTGTTTTCATTTTGACACTAATTAGGAACATAGTCTAAGTAGGGGATTCGAAACATTGTTTTTTGTGTTTGTAAGTAAGCTATTGACATATCCAATCTCCTTGAACCATTTGGCAATACTGGGTGAAGAGAAATCGTAGCTTACTTAAGTCCTTTGTGTTACCCAAGGGGGTGTTACATTGTTCAAGCTTTCCCCTTGCACTTTGTGTGAGCCTAGGGAGTAGTTGAAGATGGTTAGCATCCTCTTCTTAGTGGGACATGCTTGGGAATTTCATCACCCCAAGGGACAATCCCAACCACATGTACCGTCAAGGTATATAAAGGGGGTAGAGCCAAAGTTGTACCCCAATCTAGTCACATCATATCTGGTGGAGCGTTGAAGCTAAGGTGATACCTAGATAGACGTGAAGAGTTGGTCTGAGCCTTGAGTATCTCACTGGGGTTCTTGACTCACACTTGTGATGGGCTGGTGTTCGTGGTTGTGCCTCATGTACTGAGCATATATTGAGTACTCCCTAGATCACCTTGTTTAGCCTAGTTAGAGGACTGTGTTGGCCATACCCCTCATACTAATCATAGGATTGTGTTTCTCGAATTGTCTTTTCTATGAAAAACTAGTGTATATCTTACTAATCAAGTCATTCTTTCCTTTTTCTTGATGTTTGATGTGTTTTTTGTCCTTTTACATAGTCGTTTTGCTTGAGTCAAGTTTAGGTTTGTTGACAGAGGCGACCACACCCTGACTAGGGGCGACCCCGGCCTCAAGAGGGGCAACCTTGCCCTTCGTCTAAGTAATTTTTGAGTCAAAATTATTCATCTATCACTCAGAGGGGTGGCCAGGACCTTAGAGGGGTGACCAAAACCTATACAGGGGTGGCCAGGACTTGCAGAGGGGCGACCAGGCCCTAAAATGGGCATTTTTGCTTGCTTGTTAATCCGTTTTGTCATTGTTCTTTGTCATTTTCAATCATTCTCACCTATTCCCTAGAATAGGTGGCCTTTCCCCCTAGTTGGATGACCACACCCTCAACAGGGGCGGCCAGGACCTGCAGAGGGGCGACCAGGCCCTGAAACAAGTGTTTTTACTTGCTTTTTTGACCATTTTGTTAGTCGTTCTTTGTCGTTTTTGATTATTCTCGCTTGTTCCCTAGAATAGGCAACAATTCCTAGTGCATAGGCCACCACACCCACAACAAGGTCGGCCAAGACCTATAAAGGGGCAACCAGGCCCTGAAATGGGCATTTTTACTTGCTTTTTCAATTGTTTTATCAATTGTTCTTTGTCATTTTTGATCGTTCTCACTCGTTGCCTAGAATAAGTGACCAGGCCTAGTGCATAGGTGACCAAACCCTCAACATGGGCGCCAAGACCTGCAAAGGGGTGACCAGGCCCTAAAATGGGCATTTTTACTTACTTTTTCGACCATTTTGTCAGTCATTCTTTGTTGTTTTTTATCTTTCTCGCATGCTCCCTAGAATAGGTGACCAAACCCAGTGCATAGGTGACCAATCCCTTGACAAGGGCA
Source organism: Sequoia sempervirens (assembly GCA_007258455.2). Lineage (NCBI taxonomy): Eukaryota > Viridiplantae > Streptophyta > Pinopsida > Cupressales > Cupressaceae > Sequoia > Sequoia sempervirens. The sequence goes on from VDFB02152474.1 coordinate 46,848, forward strand.
GCCAGGACTTGCAAAGGGGCGACCAGGCCCTAAAACGAGCATTTTTGCTTGCTTTTTCAACCATTTTGTCAGTCGTTCTTTGTTGTTTTCCATCGTTCTTGCCCGTTCTTTAGAGTAGGAGATAGTGCCCTTAGGTTGGGTGACCTCACCCTCTAGTTGGGTGGTTGTGCCCCTTGGATGGGTGATTTAGCTCCAAAAATGGCCAATCTCGTCTTCCATCCAAATCATTTTGTCAACTATTTTTTGTCGTCTTCCGTTGTTTTCGCCCGTTTTTTAGTGAATAGGCGTGTGCCACCTTCTTGAGTAATTTTTCCATCAATTTGGGTGAATTTATTCCCTGACAACTAATATCATCTCATGTTCAGTCAATCCATTCATCGATTCTGCACATCTATCTCCTCGTTCTAAGAGTTAGTCTCCCCTTTCGAGCATCCATTTCCTCGTTTTGATTATCTACTCATTCAATCATCCATTTCCTCATTCTAAGCATCCATTGTCTTGTTCTGAGCTTCTATCTCCTCATTCCGAGTATTCATCTACCTATTTTGTAAGTCTGTCTACCCATTTTGAGGGTCCGTCTAATGTTTCGAGAGTCCAGAAACCAAATAGGTGACCTCACCCTAAGAGGGGTGACCATGCCTAGTCTAGATGTGACCAAGCCCAAGGAATAGATGACCAAGCCCAGTGGATAGGAAACCTTGCCCTCCAGTCCATTTGCATCTTCCATTCACTGGTGATCTTCACTTCAGTCCACCTGTAGGTCATCCATTCATCATCTAAATCAAATAGGTACATCTTAGAACGACTCTAGGTTACATATCCATCATTGTTTTCTTGATCCAAATCACCTAAACTTCATTTTAGAAGTTATTATCCAAATTGACTAAGGTGTGTGCATTCGATTGGCATCACTCACATCTGCTCAGGATTGTCATCCATCTTGAGTCAGTTATCATCTTCGGCCCAATCAATCCACTTTTAATCTCAAGGTGGATTCGGTGCCGCAATCATCTATTCATCCTTTTATCTGATCAATCAACGTCTCCTAGGGTGAACTCTGAACATGGTTTAGAATCCCTTTCATCATCCTATCTAATCCATCATCTAATCTTATCAAATCATCTCATCAATCGATCTTATCCAGTCTAATCCCATTACATCCTCCAATCATCCTAATTTGAGCTTTGATCCAATCCCAATCTGAGCTTTAGTCCACCTACATCCAAGATCTTCTGATACTGAAACAAATCTTTACCTTTTCATCATCTTTTCTTTCCTTCTAATCGTCTATTCCCATCTTTTCAATCTGCATCCATCCCATCTGACATCATGAGTCCTTATCCTTCATCGATGCAATGAAAAATAGTAGTCAAGGGGAATCCTAATTACATTGACAACGATAACGAAAGTTTTGTTGATCAAGATGTATATGATATAGATCCCCTTGATGCTATCATTGCTAGCAAGCTTTCCCCAAGTGTCATCCAAAATCCAATCACCTCTTTGAGCTATCCCATCATGTCTCCATCCACACCTAATAACATTCCTTATGCTACCTTTGACGAAGGATATCCATTATCTTCCTCACCCGTATCTCCATCATATCCTTCCTCTACATCATTTTCTTATCCACCACCCACATCCTCTTATCTCAATCTATCCTCCCAATCTTCCCATCCTAATCTACCATCCCAATACTCCTATTACAATTCCCCATCCATGTTCCCCTATCCTAATCCTCCTTACCAGTCTACCCGTTCTAATCCTACGTCCACACCTTCTTATCTTAATCCTACACTCCCATCAACCTATCCTAATCCACTATCCACATATTTCTATCCTAATCCACCATCCCAATATTCCTATCTTAATTCCTCATCTACTTCCTCCAACATTAACCAACCACCCGCAACTTCCTATTCTAGTTCACTATCTCGATATCCCTACCTTAACCCTCCATCCAATCCTAGTCCTCCACCTACTCTTAGGCTTCCATCCAATCACATCCCTCCATCTAATCCTAGCCCACCACTCCATAATCCTAATCCTTCACCAATCCCTAATCCTTCATCTATGCCCATCACCCCAGCCAAGCCTAGAGTATGCAAGTTTCTCACTCCAGAAGTACTCCAAGGACTTATGACAAAGAAGACATCCCCCACTCCACACATTGTAGTCGTGGAACCATGATATCACAATCCATCATCTATGGTACCTAGTGATGAGACCCTTCTCCACACCACACCTAGCATTGAGTCCCTCCAAGACTCCATCATCATGCCACCCACACAAGATGAGTCATGCCAAGAGCCTGATCCAAAGCATACCAACATATCCCCTTCTCCACATCAAGATCCTATCGTCCCATCTAGTCCATCTCAAGATCACAATCCCCCATCCATTCCATCACATGATCCCCTTGATACTCAAGATCCAATCACTCCATCGCATGATCCCTTATTGCCTATGGCCACAAATCCAGATCCTATCATATCACCTAATCCCTCTCTTGATACCACCCATCTAGATGCTGCTATCCCATCATTTCCATCTCATGATCCTCCATTGTCGCTTAAACCTACTATCCCCTCACCACTTTTATATCCCCTTGGTACTCTCACTTTCTTCCATGGTGGTCTCCTTACAGAGGAAAAACAAAGCATGTATACCACCCATCATCCCCCACCTAATAATGGACTCGCATCATTCTTCCAAAATAACAAAAAATGTGTCATAGATCAAATGCTTAAGAACATGAACTATCAAGGAAAAGGTCTAGGCCTTCATGAGCAAGGTATTTTAGAGCCCATCTAGGTCAAAGAACAAATCTGTAAGCAAAGTCTTGGACATATTTCTCAAGACTCACAATCTAAAGATGTTGGTACAACCTCTAGATGTCCTCAACGAGCCTCTTCCAAAAGAAATATAGGCTCTTCCCATCGCTCCACCAGATCATTTGCTGCCATCCCTCCTCCTCCATCATATCACCTCAAAACAACCATCCATATTCCTCCTTCATATGATCCATCCATTTTGGGTCCTTACATCCATCCATCCTTCATCCATACCATCCATTTTGGGTCATTATGTCCCTCCACCCGCTATCACACATCCTTCGGGTACTACATCTATTTTGGGCCCTTATATCCCAAAATCACCTCCTCCATCTTGTCCTATTCATCCTTTCATCCATCCATCACCCCTCCATGTCACCCATCATCAACATCCCACTCTCATGTTCCCTAATCAGGATCAACAAAGGCATGTACCTACACATCCTCCATCCACATATCATCCTCAAAATCTTACCTCCATCACTCCATTCATGTTTCCTCCACACCACTCATCTCATCATACCCATCCCATTGCTACTAAAAGCACTTTGGATGTCAAAGTAACAATGCATAGATCTAAACATCCACATGAATCAAAATCTCCTCATGTCCCCTCTAAAAGACATGTTGAAAAGAAGAAAAATCCAATCCACAATCAAATCCAAAATCCAAATCAAACCCACTAGCCACAAAAGGCCCACCAAAACAAAAATCAAAACCATGTGGATCCCAAAGAAAAAAGATGCAATGCCTTTAAATGAAAAATATGTAACAACATCCAAAGTTGCTAATCCAAAAGCTAATCATTCTCATCCACCATCCCCTAAATCTATTTTGGGTCCTTATGTCCCAAAATTCACCATCCCATCTCCTCAATTATCCCCACATCATCCATCCATTAGTACTCCTATCATTTCATATCCACCACCATATGTGCCAATGTTGGTCCTGAAATCATCACCCAATCACACACCTACCCCATCATTCCATCCATACACTTTCCAACATCCTATCCATTATCCCACATATCTCCCCCATCAAATCCCTTTAATTCATTCTCTTGCATAATCCATTTATCCTAATAAGGTTGTACCAACATCCAATAGTTACTTCATACATGGATCTTAATACCTCGTATGGACCTTGATGCTTGAGTCCATATATCCTCTTATCAAATATCCTCTAAATCCACTTACCCACATCCATATACTTATCCATCTCCAACCGCATGCTATCCAAAAAATCCAAAAAAATCCAAAAAAGTCAAAAAGAAAAGAAAAAAAGTAAAGAGAAATAATTTTTCCAATGGTGAAAACTTGGAAAACAAGCACCTTGGATAAGTACCATGATGAAAACCTGGCAAACATGCATCATGCGTAAATCCCCATCTATCTCTTTCCACACTTGGGGGCAACTGCATCCCCTTCACCCATCTCCTCCATCCAACATATCTTCCACATCCTACCTGTCATATCCCATTTATCCCAATCCCTCCATCCTCCTTGTGATCTTGATATTGATAGGGGAAAACATATATACATGCTTTGGACACCTCTTGGCATACATCCCCCTTTACTTACACACTATCCCAATCCTTATCCACATCCATCTACTTTCCTTGTCCACTTGTCATACTACCATCACTCTCCCCTCCTTATACATGCATCCTACCTATATCCATCTCACTCCTCTATTTACCTATCCTTCTATCTTCCATCCCTCGTGCCTCATCATACATGACATATCTAGAGTGGGGGCATCTATCTTCCTTTGTGATATAGTCCTTGGAGACATCATTCATCCCTCATGACAATCCCTTGCATCTCTCCATCCTTATCTCCTCACCCATTCTCCCTATCCTTATCTTCTAGTCATCCATCCACACAATCCCTTTGCATCTCCCCATCCTTATCTTCCTATCCATCTAAACAATCCCTTCCATCTCCTCACCCTTATCCCTTTATCTATCCATCATTGCAATCCCTTTCGTCTTCCAAATCCTTACCTATCCATCTATCCATCCAGTAACCTCTTCCCCGTCCAAATTTGCATCCCTTTATCCATCCATCATGACAATCCCCTCCATATTCCCTTCCTTATCTCCTTATCTTTATCTATCCATCCCTTCATCTTTACCCTCATCCCATATCACAATCCCTTGTCATTGGTATCTAGCTATAGGATTCCCTCTAGGCAATCCAATGCCATCTATCTCATCATCATCTCTCCCCCTTCTTTCACGCATCTTTCAAATCTCCTGTCACTTTTCATCATTCATCTCTCCATTATATCATCATCCCAATTCATCTTTTGATGATTTGGATAACTATCCCATCCCTGAGCTTCCTGTAATCACCATCATCCTATCCAATCCGCATGGTTTATCTTCTCTCATCGTATTGGTCCAATATTTTTATCCACTTATCATGGTCATCTCATCATCCCTTGTCTATCGTTTGTCGAACTACATTGTCCCTGTGCTTTCACGTAGGCAAGTTCGATCATTTGATCCACCCTGCGGCTCCTTTTGTCCACCTTATCTTTTGTCATCTATCATCGGTCTTCATTGTCCTCTTTCCACTTTTGTCCATGGTCTTTTATCGAACTATGAGGGCTTTGTGCTTTCACATAGACAAGGCTAATTTTTGATTGGCCCTCAAGCCCCTAGGTCTTTAGGGTGTTTTATTCTCGTGTCTCATGTCTCATTTCGTGTCATCAAGTATGTCCTTATATAGCTAGTTCTTCACAAATGAGATCCACTTGTATCATGACATTTAATTGGTTTCAAATTTTCCTTCATCATTTATCAATCTTTTAGTTTAGTATCCACCTTTGGTCTCAACAAGATGCATCCTTCCTCAACATACCTCATCAACCCCATCCATCCCCTTGATCCTATGTCAAAGGATGTTCTAAAATTGATTGCAATCTTTTGATGCTTTTGGTTTGTTTATCATTTTAGCCCCCTATCATCACTTGTCAGGGCCACCATGATCCATCATATTATGGTGTGTTTTGACTGGTCAACATAGGGGCATATCTTGACGTAGTACCCACCAAGATCCCCGAGGTCTTGTGTTACGCCGAGACATCCTTTTGTGCTTGTGGTTATCCCAATACCTAGCCCGACCAAGGTCTTTGCGACTTTGGGGTGTTGGGATAGCCTTCTTGTCTATTATGTTTGTTTTATGCATTCAACACTAATCGGCCTTGGTTCTTCATACCTTGGCATCTTATGCCTTATGCTATAGCAAAAATCAGTGCTCTGAAAATGGAAAATTGCATTAGGATTGAATTTCATCTCCCCATCCCCCATCCTCTCATCTATCAAACTCCCCCCCATCCATTCATCCTTCATCACTCTCCCTCCCCTATCCATCCAATCTCTTATCATCATTCCTTCAATATTCTTAGAATAATATAGATTGGTTATTCTAAGTATCTTGTCCCCCATCATTTTTATTCCTTTCACCCATATCACATCTCAATCCAATCCTCATCAATTCAAACTAACACAAATCATCTAATCACATCCTCGGTATTGTTCCAAGCCTTGCTACAAGCCTTTATCCAATTATCATCATCGTCATCATCATCGAGATGTACCCTTCCCCATCCTTTGGTGTTGTTTCAGGATGTATCCTTCCCTCATCAACAACCCTTTCATTGGGATGTATCCTTCCCTATCCTTTGGTGTTGTTTTGGGATGTATCCTTCCCTCATCAACAACACTTTCATTAGGATGTATCCTTCCCTATCTTTGTGTTGTTTCAGGATATATCGTTCCTTCATCAACAACACTCCATCCATCATCAACCCACTTTGGCTTGTAGCTTGAATGGGGCAACATCACCTTTGTCTTTCCATCCATTTGTGCTTCCCCATCTCTTGTTTCTTTTCATCCTCTCTTATCCATCACTTTGCATCATCTTCCTCATCCACTCTCTCATTGTCTCATCCATTTCAAGAGCACACCTGTGTTCTCTTGAACCCGCATGTCCTCTTGAGGAGGCATCCTAAATACCTAATCTTCATCTTCATCCTCGTCATCTTTCTTCCTAGTCACTACTTTGAATGACTGGGGCATCTTTTCCAATCTAACCATCTTCTTCCGGGTTCTATGTTTTAATATTATTTGAAATGATGCTACTCCGTAACACAATCTCAAAGAGGGGAAAAATGTAGACACCTAAATTTGGACACTTACCATTTGTCCAAATTTGTCCCTTTTCATCTAAATATCCTTTCATCTACATTAATTAAGTAATATTGCTATTATTTAATTAATATCCTTAAATTCTTCTAAATCCTTAAGGTATTTAGTTAATAATTAAATACCTTACCCTTTATTCCCCTTTTCCTCAAAAGAATTAAATCCCTCACATGTCCTATCCTCCATCACTTTTCCTTAATCCTAATCCATCTCCTAATTCCATCATTAGGGATGTGCACATGCCTAATCTTTGATTAGGATGTGTCGCATCCTCCAACTTTTGCAAGTTGGCTTCTAATCTTCATTAACCACTAACTATCTTCTAATCATGGTCAAGTCCAATCAACATCTTAGTCAACTCTCCTCATCCACCAAGGAATATTAAATTCCATTTTACTCTTCTAAGGTTCTCCTCTTCCCCATGTGATCATTGAGAGGTCACATCAGTCACATGGGTTAGGAACTTTCTATTATAAGAACCTTGTCTTATCCAAGGTACTTTTCAGCTTCCTTGTCTTATCCTTGTGATATTCCCAATCATGTGAATTTGAAATTCACTTTTATTCTTCCAAGGAATCTCCTCTTCCCCATGTGATCATTGAAACGTCACATCAGTCACATGGGTTAGTAAGCACCTTGTATTATCTAAGGTACTTATCATCTCCCTTATCTTATCCTTGGGATACTCCCAATCATTGTGAATTTAAAATTCATTTTTATTCTCCCAAAGTTCTCCTCTTCCCCATGTGAATCTCATGTGTCACATCACTCACATGGGAAGGTACTTGCAAGTACCTCCACATCATTTGTACCCTTTCCATCTCACCATGTCCTTTGGACACTTCATCCTCCACATGGCAAGATGTGAAGGCTTGTGAGTCGTCAACTCACCATAGCCCTCCATCTTGGCCACGATGGCTCAATCCTGACTGTTGAATTCTTTAGAGAATTCAATTTCTTCTATAAATAACCTCTTTCTCATTCATTCAAGAACCTTATGCATTTTGTAGCACCCTTATGCTCTCAAGCCTTTCAAGCCATCATACTTAGCTTTCATCCCCTTGCATCCATCTTGGTCACTTTTTCACATACCCACCTTGCATCCATCTTTCATCACATTGCCATCCAAGGAGCACACAACCAAGTTTAAATCAAGGGATAACCAAGGAGATCAACACAAATAAAGGTATATCACTCTTTGTTTCATCTTTCTTTTATTTGTGCTTAACTTAGGCTAATCTTGAGGTGGTCTTGTGTTTTTTTACATTGCATTTTTAGTTAGTTTTGCATATTTAGAAGTAAAAAACACTTGCACACATAAAGAATGCATAAAATCCACTTTATCATGTGATGAATTAGGGAACAAATCTTACGAACCATCCAAAAATGATGATAGGTTAAACATTCATAACCCATAGATGCTCTCAATATGGAGAGCTAATATAGATTTCCAATCCATCATCTCACGACTTATTGTTCTCAAATACACTACCAAGTATGCATCTAAAGCTGAAAGAAAATCAGAGAGTTGTGTTAATATGTTAGAAATAATATGTTCAAATGAAAGATTAGAAGATCAAGCTTTGAAAGTATATCAAAAGTTCATGGCAGATATTGTTGCTGAACGATATAGGAGCCCAAGAAACATGTCATATGCTACAAAAATTACCTCTTGTGATTTGTAATAATGATTGTTTTTGTATTTTTGAATGTAGGTAAAAAAGTGTTCACTACCTAAAAAAAAAACAATGGTAGTGAGATACAATCTAACTATATACAATCCTACATGCATTGCCCATGTGACCTAGAAATGGTAACACTAATTGAATTAGCAAGATCCTTCACATATACTGCTTCTCGCAAAGGATGCAAATGGCTGAATAGAAAAGAAAAAGCAATAGTCCAAGCGTTTCCACATTTCTATACCATTCCAAAAGAAAAATTTAAAACATTTTGTTGGAGTGAGTTACTTCTGTATATTTTTTTTGACAAATAAACAAAGATATAAGCCTTACCAAAGAAGAAATCATCAATAATTGGAAGCAAATGAATACACAAAAATACAATGCATGGCATGTTAGTCACACTGAACAAATCGAAGATGTTCTTGAAGAGGATTTTTTTTTTGATGAAGATATGGATCAACAAGAAACTCTAGAAATGAATGAATGGGAGTTATTATCTCAATTGGGCCTTGCTAATAATCTCAATTTAAATGAACTTGAAATGCTAGGTCGATGTGATTTTGACAAAATAACAAATGGGAAAATCATAATGTCCCTACAAATTTACATGAAGTTGCAATTCAATTTTTCACACAAACAAGATGTTCATTCCCCTTCAAATTTGTACAACCAGAATTATACATTATCACCAAAACAATAACTAGCACTTACTATAATAACAAATCACTCGATAGAGAAATGCTCTAACTAACCACTACATACGGTCATACAAGGAATTGCATGCATTGAAAAATCCTATCTAATTAATTGCATAAGAAATACACTTCAAACTTTCATACCAGCAAGAGTAAACCCGCTCCTTGTTCTTACTCCAACATGAATTGCAACATTTAATATACAAGCCTCAAGTATACATGCAACCCTCAAGATTCTAATTAGAGAAATGAAACCATTTCAAGGACAAACATTGAAAACATTTCAAGATGATATGAAAAATATACAATACATTCTCATTGATGAGACGAGCTTCATTGGGCCCAAACTTCTATTGAAAATTGATAGCAGGTTAGGTGAAGCAATCCCCCATCAACAAAATACTTGCTTTAGTGGCATGTCTATAATTATTATAGGAGACCTTGCACAATTGCCACCTGTTATGGATAAACCTATCTATGCATCACACACAACTGCAATAAACCTATGGCACAAATTTAATGCAGTTGTTACATTACAAACAATGTTTAGACAAGAAGGTGACGATCCAATTCAAATACAATTTCGTCAAACATTACAAAACATTTGCAATGTAAAACCAACAAAACATTATTGAGACTTATTATGACTTGCACAAACAAGCAACTAACAAAAACTGAATAAGAAAATTTTGACCAATTAATACACTTATTTGCTACAAATGAGCTAGTAACATACACAACAATTTTTTTTGGAATTGCTTAATGTACCTATTGCACTTAGTTGTGTAGTAAATGCACAAACTAAATTAGGTATCAATAATAATGACTAGCAACTTCCCCAAGAGGTATTACTAAACAAATGTTAGTGTATCATGCTTACAACAAACCTATGGACCCAAGCTGGACTTGTAAATGGATTGCTTGGACAGGTCAAAGATATTGTATATCCCAATGGATCTAAACCACCTAAATTACCAACATATATTACAATCACATTCGATAACTATAATGGTCCACCATGGGATGAAAGAAACCCAAAAGCTATACCAATACAACCAATATCACGAGGCAACCATAGATAGATACCACTATCCATGGCATGGGCTATCACTATACACAAATCATAAGGGCTTACACTAAATAAAGCCACAATCAATATTGGTAAAACTAAAAGACAAGGCCTCACATTTACAAAAATGTCTAGAGTCAAATCCATAAAAGGCCTTCACATAGAGCCCACATTATCTTTTGATCACTATTCCAAAATGAAAAAAATCCATACAACATTATTAGAAAGAAAGAAGAAGCTTGCTTACACTTGCTTTCACAATAGCATGTTTAGGTATGTACAATTAATTACACACTCTCTCAAAGTTATACACTTTTAATTATTCCCTTCTTTAATAGAGTAACAATACTAAAACTAATCAATTACAAAATTTATCTTGTATAGGTGGTCAATTGATGATGGAGAAAAGAAAAAAATACCGTCTTACTTAATTTTTATTTTTGTTAAATTTACATATCTAGTTAAATATTTACAATTTATTGATTTCTCATCTAACAACATTGTGTTTCACTACATACAAATTTTAGGGCTTGAAAAGAGGACCTTCAAAAAAGACATTGCGAAGCTCTTATTTTACTTTGAGTAATACAAACTTGATAGTAATTCTTCAAAACAATCAAATCAACATCGTGTTTCACTTTATAGACATTCCATGGCTTTAAAAAAAAAGTTTCAAAACAGACAAATAGACGCTCCTATGTAACTTTTACTAATGCAAATTCAATACATATTGTTCAAAGGGATTGCATTGTTTAAAAACAAAAGCAATTCCAACAAAATGAAGTGCCTACTTATATTATACAATGCAATCGTCTATACAGAGATATTTTTATACAACTATTTATGTATTGTGAGAATTCATTTATGATTTTTCTTTAATTCCTGTTAGTATCTCCCTTGAACCTCATATAGGCCCAAGTGCTAGTTTTTTATTTTTAGCCTTAAAATAAAACCTTAGGATTACTATTAAGGTTCGTCTTTGGTCCCGTAAAACACGTTTTAAAAAACAATCTGAAACCCTTAAACCCTAGAAGGCCCGAAACGGTTAAAACCCGTAAGGCAGAGGGCATTGGAGTTGCGGTGAAAATGGTGAAAGGTTCATCAAGTATAGAGTTGCAGGGGGCGGAGCATTTTCGTCAGCGGGTGGTACTGTCTTCTTTGTCTGGCACTACTTTGCGTATTCAAAATATTCGCGCCGATGATGCATCCCCTGGCTTACGAAATTACGAGGTTTCCTTTCTCCGTCTTATGGAGAAAATTAGTGATGGCTGTGCTGTGGAGATCAATGAAACAGGTAATAATCTTATTTCGTCAATTTCAACTTTGTACATATACTGGATTCAGCTACTTAACAAGTGTTTGCAGGTACAAAGCTAAGATATAAGCCCGGTTTACTTGTTGGTGGGAAACATTTGACGCATGATTGTGGCACGAACAGGTCAATTGGCTACTTCTTGGAGCCTTTGATTGTTCTGGGACTTTTTGGCAAGACACCCCTTGCTATTACACTCAAAGGTATGGACATTAATCACTGGATTTACATCTTCCCTTGTGAGGTTGATTCTTCTTATTGTTATATGTTCATGCGTCTAATCAATAACTAAGGACAAGACATCGTTGTTGGCAGCCCTGAATTTATCACACTTTTAAAATTGGTTGCCACGCACTTCTTTACATGTTCATTACGAACCTAGCATAATCATTCCTTAACATAATTGTATAAATGAGACGACAGTCCATGATTGTTGTAATTCTTTTTGTTAAGCATACAGGACGGTTGCATAAATTAGGATGACAAAAATGCAAAAAGTTGGAACTCAAGCATAAACGAGTCTTAAGATACAATTTCCTTGATGACCATTAAGGGTTAAATGCATTCTTAAGCACTTGAGCAACCATCATATCAATATTTAGTTTTGCATTGCAGGCATTACTAGTTTAGATATTTTTTAGGTCATATTTTGCAACTCACAACAAACCCCTTTTTATGATTTTAAATAATTTCATTCAATCGATATTTTTACTGTTATTACTATATACATTTACAATCTTACAGATTTTCCATCACCACAACAAGATTGGCAGATATTTCATTCCAGCCATTAAATCACACCAATTCTTGTTTCTCGTCATCTGAAAGCATATTAAAATCTATTAGATATGAAATAAATGTCGTTTGGCTACAATATTAGCTTCATTCACAACATAATATATTATTGTTTTTTCCATTTAGAATTCTAATCTTCCTGATCACCTACCAGACAATCCTGAAACTATATGTTTGATATTGTCCTTTCTAAGAACAGGTTTAACTTATTTAATGATCAGTTTTTTGTCATATACTTAAGTCATACCCATTGGTCTACATATTTTAGGACTGTATTAACTTACAAGTCTTATGAACGTATGGGTAACATCCTGAAGTTTTCTTACACTTTAGGCTGACAGGTAGAAAGTGCACGACACATTTATTATTTTATATGTTATATGGTGTTCCTTGGATGGGGACAACAGGGGATGGTAGGCCTTTTATTTGGAGACAACAAAGGAAGACTATTAAAAAATAGGGAAAATTAAAAAAAGGAAATTTAAATTTTTCATATTATAAGATATCATATTCATTTTGGAACCATATAACATAATAGTAGAGTTGAATTGAGAATTTACAGGAGACTTGATACACAAATAAATTAAATTTCATTATTTTTATTGTCTACGAACATATATAATAAGTACAACAAAAGGCCCAAAGGCTAAAATTATAAACCAACAAAAGTGTACAAAAGGATCATAGCAACTAGATCTTCTACTGCTTTGGTAAAGACTCCTAATTTCACAAACTCCTTTCCTTTGGTGTGATCTTTCATCAAGCTAAGCATCCATGTGATTGTACAATTCTTTTTTAATGTTCCTTTCAGATTCGACCATATGTTTCACCCATTCCATTTCCTCAATGCCCTCAAGCATGAGATTGATGCAAGGGGATGCATTTCTTGAAAAGTCCCCTGCTTCTACATATCTTGTTGCATTGTCAATTACAACTTGGACAACATTCTCAATGCTCACTTCTAAGATCTCCCCTTCAAACAAATTACACATAGTCTCACATTCTTCATTTCATGTGAGACATCTGCTGTCTTTAGTGACACAAATGTGCCATTAGAAGCCTGAAAAAGTCTATTAATGCCCGACTCCTGCCATGCATCAACCCAAGCATCAAAAATTGCAACCCTTTTTGTGCTACATTCTTTGTAGCTCTTCTGTTGTCCTCTCCATGTTTTAAATGATTTCCTCTAGCAAGGGATGACTGAAATCACGAAGAATTCATGTCATAAAAACCCTGTGCAGGCTATGGCGAATGCACTTATCATTTGCTTGCAATATGGGATTTCTGTCACATTGAAAGGTATGTCATTATAGCACCAAAAGGTAGCAGCTTATTCTTGCATCATGGTGCTTCTCTTGGCAAGCAGTACTTTGGAGTGAAGGTTGTGTGTGATGAATGTTGCAAGGAAAATAGAAGTCTGGTGAATTACACCAGCTTGAATGTCTTCAGTGGATGAAGGGTGAATTCATGGGGCAATGGAAGAGCCTCTATCTGATCCAGGGAGAATTCCAGCTGCAACTGCTTCCCATGTCAGCTTCGTTTCTGTTGTTTCCCTCTCAGAGCTAGAACGAAGGGCATTCATCTCATGCTTCTCTCTTTACTTGATTGCACAACTTTACAGCTTGGCTAGGGATTTGTTTGAGGGTGGTATTTGAGATGATTGATTGATCCAGAATAGTGTAATTCATTGTGCCTTTTTGTATCTAGTATGAAATGATTCCAAGTAGGATCCTTGCTGCCTTGCATGGTGCCTTGCCCTTAATGGATGTCATTCTTTCGTAGTTGCTCTGCAAATGTTGAGAATGAAAAAGTAAGGAGTTGACAATAGAAAAGAAAATAGAAGAAAAATATAATTGAAAAATGCTAGGGAAGTACCTCTCACGAACTTCTGCCATTGAAAACCTTTCTCAATACGATGATGATCACTTTAGGACAGCTCAAAAATTGGGAGAAACAAGTCTAAGCATATTTTTGAGCTGAAAACCAAGTGTGAAAATGTAACAACTTTTTTTTTTTACAAGGGCTTTTGGCACCTCCAGCTGCCTTTTCATACTTTTGCCAAGGTGTACCATGGACTCTGCAAGTACTTGCTTGAAACTCATCTCTGTGAACTGTGGGTGAGTTGCTTTCCTGCTAAACAGACTCTTGGGTAATCGCTGAATATTTTTACTATGGACAATGTACTTCTTTAACCTGAAGTAATTATGCATTTTGAATGCCATTTTCCTTTCATATGATCTCTTACTTGTCTTGAGTGTATTATAGGCAATTTAAAATAAAGTTGTCTATATTTGGACACTGAGAAAAATATTAATTTGTGGTGTGTTGTACCCAAAACCAAAATTTTTGCTTCACTAAGGCATTTTGCTTAATTGAGTCTTAATCTTGTTAGAGTGATGTCAGAAGGTTGTTTTTGGGCTTTTTAAATATGGAGTTGGTGTCGGTATCATGTCAGTCTGTTACTGAAGAGATTTAAGAAAGTGAAAATCTGAAGGAAAATCATCAAAATTTTCTATCTCTGAAGAAGGGAGCACTTTTTCAAATGGGCGCCCTATCTTTTAGGGGCTCAGATCCTGTTTTTAGGGTTTGTCACCTCCAGCAGACTTTTGTCCGACATCACATCAGCTTCGCAGTGAGCTATCAAGTTTGTCAAATGGACCTGTTTTGAGCGAGTTATGGAAGATATAGCGCAAAACAAGGTGAAAGCAAGAATTGGCTAACATTGGTAAAAAGCGCAGCTTTCGGAAAAGGCGCCCATCTTTTAGAGGTGCCAAATGTAGGTTTTTGGCTAAATGTCACCCAAGATGTTTATCTCACATTTGTTCAAGCTTCGCGACGCATCCGTCAGTGGGTGAATCTGAGTTGCTGAAGTACCTGAACCTGAGGACGAACGTAGGGTCAAATCTTAGTTAGAATATCAGAGAAAAAATCAAAAGAGCACATTTTGAGAAAGGCACCTAAGCTTTTCAAGCCTTTAATGCTTTCTTTCTGATGATATCAGATGTTCAATGTGTCCGTGTTACTTTCAACTTTCCGTTGCCTGTCTCCGTCAGATCAGAAGATGTCTCAGCAGCTTGCAGTCGGAGTTTTTATGTTATTTTTGTCATTTCCAGAAATGGTTAAGTCTGGGGGAAAAAGAGCAACTTTTCAAAAAGGCGCCCTTGGTTTTCACCCCTTAGATGATGTTTTTTGGAGAAATGTGCCTTTGCAATTGTTGTGCAGAATGAGGTCAGCTCCGTAGTGAACCTGAGATCCAGTCCTGAAAGTTGATAGATCAGAAGTTATGAAGGATTTATTTTTCCCTTCGTTCGAGATGCAGAAGTCAAAATTTGACTAAGTCTGAGGAAAAGTGCAGCTTTTGAAAAAGGCGCTTGGATTTTTGAGCCTTCAGATGTTAGTTTTATGGTTTGCAGTCTCAAGGTACCTTTTGATCAGTTTTTATCCTGCTCTGCGATGCACCTGTCAGTCAGCCAATCGGAGAAGTCAACCAGCCAGTGTCAGAGGATGAACAGAGGTCCCGGCAGAGGTTTTAGCTTAAATTTTCATGAAATTTGGCTAAGTCTGGAATTCGCCTTAAGAGCTCAAAATTGGATTTTCGAAAGAGAGTTGAATGGACGTCCTAACTGGAGTTCTGACTGCAGTTAGACTAAATGTTTTCTGGGTTGTCATCTTCAGTTCATATATTGGCATGTTGAGTGATCTTTCAGTTCGCATGTCGAGTTAACTAGTTTGCATGTTCAGTTAACTGCTTTGCATGTTGAGTTAACTTAATTGCATGTTCACTTAACTGAAGATTAGTCTTGAATGTCAACTGAGGTTTACATGCATGGCGAATTTGGTTGCAATTGTGAAGTTTTTTTGAGTATGGCACATTTGAATGTTAACTTCAGTTATCAAAAGGGTCGCCATATTTAGAATTTTATTGATGAAGCATAGTTTTGTGAAGCTACGCATTTTATAAAGAATGACAACTTAAGTTCCAAAAGGGTTGTTATTTTTAGAATTAAAGCATGTGATGTTGGCGCATTCACTTCTTGAAGGCCAACTGAAGTCATGAAAGGGTCGCTATATTTGGAATATCTATTGCATGAAATATGGCGAATTCCTTATTGCCAACTTTAGTTATCAAAAGGGACGCTTGAGTTCTAATTTGTGAATCTAAAGCAAGTGTGAAGGATGGCGAACTTAACATGATTGCTAACTAAAGTCAAAATCGCATGAAGTTGTTAACTGAAGACTGAAAAGGGAAACCCTAATGCATGGCGATTTATTTAGCATATTTGAGTTTCAGTTAACTGAAATGAGGTCCAATCATAAGCCAAGCGCACTTTTCAAGGATTCCTTGCCTTATGCGAATTTCATAGATGAAAATCTATTTAACCAAGCAATGGCGTCCATTATTTCATCATCTTTAGCTTCGAAGTTCATATTCTTCTTGAGCGACCAGCAAGCTAAAGGTGCTACAGGTGTCCGAATTTAGCGTTCTTCATAGCAACGAGTTCAGATTGTTTAGAGGAAGGTGATTCTAGACTTTATTTTCACTTTGCATGCAGGTTTCATCAAGTTCCAGAGAAGAGGTTGGCGGATTTTTCAGAAGCAGACAAGCAAAACTTTCTATTTTCTGTCTTATTTCTTCTATTTCTCACCTTAGGTACTTTCTTCGCATGTCAAAGAAATTCAACACATATTCTGAATCTGATCACCTGGGTTCGCATATTTCAGCATTTGCAGCAAGACCCACGTCTTAGATTTTTTCGAGAAAATCGCCCCGTAGCCTTCATTTTGAAGCTTTGTGCTTTTTTCCGAGAATTTCTTCGCATGTGGGCTTGAAACACATTTTTTCGAGAATTCAACTATCTGGGTTTGTTCAGAATTCCGTTGTGCACAAAACCCATGTTCCAGAAAAACTTCGAAAATTTCTTTCGTCAGAGGCTATTTTTAGCCTTGTCCAGAGGTTTTCAGAAAGTTCTTCAAGTATATTCGACTTTACAGTCAAAAGTCATCATTTTCAAAATGCAGTTCAATCTTATTGATTACAAGGCCAAATCGGCTCTGGCACATAATTTCATCAAGACTTCAGATATAGACCTGAATCATGTTTATCCAGTGGTTAATCTAAGCAGTCTGGAGGGTGTTAGCAGCAATTCGTTGAAGAATCTTGAACGTTCCGGGTTGCTGGCAGTGGCATCCATTCCTGTTACTACTTTTGATCTTGAGTTCGTTCTTGCTTGCATCAAGCATTATGACTCATCTTCACGACAAATCAGATCAGCAGATGGGAGGGTTGTTTTCAGTATCAAACCGAAGGACATAGAGAAATGTTTTGCTATTCCTCCTCGTTTAGACAACTTTACTGTGGTTCTTGAGGCTTGTGAGAAGATATGGGATGCTGATCAACAACGTTCGCAGAGGAAAGTGGCTCAGAAATGGTTGAAAGTTCAGAAGACTAACATGCCTAAGAAGGTTGGTCGTGGTGAATTCAAAGAGGAAGTTGCTGTTTTGATAACTTTACTCAACCGAGTTATTGGTCAACCATATGCTAGCACTTTCCATTCATGGATGTTTTATCTGATTACCAGAATTCTTGATGGTACAGAGCATTTTGACTGGGCTATGTTGATTAGTGATTGCTTACATCAGCAAATTACTAACTTTCTCAAGTATCATGAGTTTCATATGATATCCTACTTGGTTTACTTGGTTGCATTTCAAGGTAGCTACAGGCTTCTAAAAACCAATGGCACTCTCGGTGTTCAACGTGTTCATGAGTATTTTCCTCAGTTGGAGTTTTCTCAATCCGAGCAGGACTTCCGAGCAGTCAATGATCATTTTTCCCTGAGAACTGTTAGAGATCTTGACAACGAGATGCATATTTGTATTTCTGCCGAGGCCAAATCAGCGATGGAGATTTGGGCGGATTGGTTTATCCAGTTCCCTACTTTCACATACATCCGTGTTTATGGATATGTTGGAGAGCCCCTGATGTTGCCAAGGTATCCGTCAGACAAGATTATCTTCATGGAGTTCCTCAGGCAGATGCAACTTGTTCACTTCTTTCTTCGTAGTCGTCATAAGACTGCGGCTAATTTTCCATTCACATTGGAAATTTTCACATGCATGCGGCAACAGATGCCAAGTTTATGTCTACCGAGATAGAAAGGTTCAAACTCAAGGCTTATACTGAGAGGCGTTCTTATGATCCTCTCGGTCATTATGCAGATCGGTTAGAGCGAGGGATTGCACATAAGACAGCTCTTGAAGATTTCTCACACTGTGAAGATGAATTGAGGTTCAATACCGCTACTCATTGTAGACTCACTATCTACCGATTACCTATCGAAGATGTTGATGGTCTATTGATGATGATGGAGAAGTTCTTTTCCCACCATATGTCAAAGATCAAGTTCTGCCACCACCGCTACCGACGGTAATGCCTAAGGAGAATATTTCTATTGAAGAGGTTTCCGAATCAGTTATCAAGACTAGCAAGTTGTTCTTGGAGAGAAAACGGACACGGAAGTCAGTTCCTGTAGTAGAGCCGCCAAAGGATTTCTCTTTGTTGCCTTCTACTTCTAGAGCAAGACCCAGAGTCAAGGCCATTATAATACCTCCGGTTGCTAGGACTCGAAAACACTAAAAGAGCTAACGGGTAATTATGGTGCTGTGAACAGTTAAGAATGTTCCCAGGTTCCAATAGAAATTATTTAGGTCAACTCATGTTGAACTCCTTCCTAGCTCACCTCCCCACGACAACCTATTGACATAGATTCCCGGAAATTCGACACTAATTCAAGCAGGATCGAGACACTGAACTAACCCTGCTGATAGCATCAGTGATACCGAATTGAAAATATTGTTCACTTCGAGCAATTAAAAGTCTGGAAGACAGAGTATGGAACCATCATAATAACCTTTGATTTATCTCGAAGTTCGTGAACCTGTATCGAGAAGGTCAAATAAGAAGATAAAGAAACAGGTGCATATCGAGAAGACTCCAGAATCAGAGATTGTTATCGAAGTTACCGTTCCTCCAGAGGGTAAAAGCTTAGATGAAGTCGAAGTTGGTGACTTTACATTTACTAAGGCAAATCTTGGCAGGACCACTCGAGAGACAGATGTGACTCTTCTTAAGATCGTCACTAATAATCTTGAAGAGCGAATCACGAAGGATGGAGAAGATAAGGCCTTACTCAAGGCTGAAAATAGTCAACTTCGTCAGTACATTTCTGATCTTGTTCACGGAAATCCAAGTAGAGCACCTGTTCTTCCTCAACATACACCTTCAGAACAACGAAAACTGGATCAGTTAGTCGGTCATGGTAGACTTTTGGACAACTGGATTGAAAGTTTAGTTGCTACAGGTCGGCGTCTTCTTGTAGATTTGTATCAGTTGAGGAGTGATGCACATAAACTCTGTCAGGGTATTCAGTTGCTTGAGATTGCGGTTGCAGAGAGTTTGACAAAGGATCATGTTCTTGTATCTCAGTTGTCAGTTGCGTATGATGCTTTGGAGATGGTCGAAGATCAAGACAAAGTTTTTACTTGGAGAGAGCAACACCTTCTCAAGATGGAAATATGTGAGAGGATCTCTACCAAGTTGTTTTCACTCAAGGATGATGTGGTTGGAGTACTTGCACTTGTCAGTGGTTTCGTTGTTCAGATTCTATGTCATTATCTTCTTGAAGATGGCACGTATGTTGAGTTGGATAAAGTACAAGTAGAGTTCGAGAAGCTGATTCATGATAGCCTTGAAGGTGAACCTATTGCGCCTAAGTTAGAGAATATTTCAGTGATTGCAGCCAGTTTCAGGAAGGCGACTGAAGATTGTAAAGATGGCATGCACACGATCACAGAAAGTGGCAGAGAACTAAAGAAGCAGACTATTGTTTTGGACAGCATCAAAGTGCCAGATGACACAGAGATTGATGAGTTCTTGGTCGAAGTGTTAGACCGAGATGACATGGAGTGATCTGCCAGTTGGAACCTGCAGTTAATTTCGAGGGTTGAGTCATGAGCAGCAGTTAACTCGACTTTCAGTCTTGAGTTTACTTGCTGACTTAACGCATGCTTATCTCATTCTTGGAATTATCATCACAGGAGTTAGGGTTAGGGTTTCCAATTAACTGAAGGTAGTGTCCAGTTAAATTTGCTTTAAATAAGGACGTGCATGTTTGCACATGGTCCATTTAGGTTAGTTGTACTGGTTAACTGATGGTAGCTTTCCAGTTAACTGTATAGTTTACTTCATTAGGGTTTGGCAGCAAATCTTGCATGCATTGCAAGACTGTAGATGACTCAAGGTGATTTTAGGGTTACCTACACCTTGATGTATATAAATAAGAGCTTTTGCTCATTTATGAAAATAACTTTGCTTGAGAGAGAAATATATGCTGTGCCTACCTTGCCCTCAATATTGCTCTTTTGGTATTTGTTCATGTGTCTTCGCTATTACGATTAATTGTTATGCCACATAGGGTTTCATGCAATTGTAATGGTGGATTCTTTCCATAGTTTAGATAAATCTATCTTGTGAATCTTTTATCATTATAATCGAGTGTTATGCCACATAGGGTTTCGTGAGATTATGATGATAAATCTGTTTTGAGAAGTCTTTACTATTCTGATCAAGTGTTATGCCACATAGGGTTTCATAAGATTGTCATGGTAAATTCCTCCCATAGTTTAGATAAATCTGTCTTGTGAATCTTTTTATCATTATAAATCGAGTGTTATGCCACATAGGGTTTCATAAGATTGTGATGATAAATCTGTTTTGTAAGTCTTTACTTTTATGATCAAGTGTTATGCCACATAGGGTTTCATAAGATTGTCATGGTAAATTCTCAAATCTGTTTTGTGCCCAATAAACTTGTCTAGATTGAGCTGATAGATGCGCCACCTTGCCTTCAAGTAGAGAATCTAAACTCGTTTATCGTCTGATAGTCAAAACCTTGCTCCATTTCCTCATGCTCTGTTTTCTTGAGGAAACTGGATAGAATTTAAGCAATTAAGTTTAGTTGTGGTTAGTGAATCTGCGAAACCAGAGAAAATTCTCAGCTGCAACGTATATAGTTTTCAAGAAAGCCTTGTACCTCTACAACTGAAACAAAAAGACAGGAATTAGTTTAGTTTATTTCCCTTTGCAGGTATTTTTGTCAAGCACAACGAGGGAGCTTCCCCTCCTAATTTGAAGAGCACTCATTGCATAGTGTACATAGGCTGTTCGTATCAACTCTTACTCTAGAGGTGCTAGTTGTTACGCCAACATGGTGAAACTGCTGAGAAAAGTTATGGTTTTGTACACAGGAATGTTATATTGAGATGGTTCCATAAATTATATATATTTTGTCTATTGCAGTAGAATTAAATTTGAACTCAAGTTCTCCTGAAGTTGATCAATTACAGAACCACTTACTGTGAAAGAACTATTTGTTGCTTTTCTGTTGATGAACTGTTTGTTTCATTGCAGGAATTACAAATGATGATAAGGACCCATGTGTAGATACTTTCCGGACCACAACATTGCCCATTCTAAAGCAATTTGGCATTCCTTTGGAGGACTTGGAACTGAAAATTGTTAGTAGAGGAGCACCTCCTAATGGAGGTGGAGAAGTGCGCCTAAAAGTTCCAATTGTGCAAAATAGTTTGACAGTAAGTTTATAATTTTTGTGTATCGGTATCACATGAGGGATGTATGTTACTTTGTTACTCATTTATATGTTCTCAATTTAGATCATTTTGATTCATTTGGTTTTGTAGGCTGTCACATGGGTCGATGAGGGTATGGTAAAACGAATTAGAGGAGTAGCTTATTCTACAAGAATATCCCCTCAAATGTCTAATCGCATGGTAGATGCTTCTCGTGCTATTCTGAACCGACTGTTGCCGGATGTTTATATTTTCACTGATCATTATTCAGGCCAGCTTTCAGGGAGGTAAGATGCATGCCAAATTTCTGAACATTTCAATCTTCTATAATTATTTTTGTGGCCATGTGAACATGTAAAATTCTTGGAAAGATTATGTATAATTTCTGAGCAGTGTAACATTTTGACATTTTGGATGTCATAGAAGCCACTGTAAAAATGGTATAGAAGTCACTATCTGTCCTTTCTACTGTAACTGCATACTCAAAATTTTATATTGTAAACTACAGAGTGAGGATTTGCAACTCATCACAATGGGGTTAACTATGTTAAGTAATCTGTAAAACTGTGAAACAAGGATCATGTAATATATAATCTTATGCCTTTTTTCCTTTTTGTTTTGATTTACTATGAATCACTTCCACTCTATCTTTTAGAGAAGTCTTTCAAATCTGGTCTAAGTTTGTAATGGTGAAATTACTCTATCTTTTTAAAACAGATGAATGGTATTAAATATAGTAACAAAATCAATGTTGCAATCTTCCTGCTCTCACAGATTTACATTTCTCAGTTGTGACCATTCTGTGAATAGAATGGAAAATTGAGAGAGGCTGTAAGGTAAACCTATCTGGCCATGTAAAGCACCTGTTTTAAAAGGTATGGGTGTTTTGCAGAATAGAGAAAACACCCTTACACTGGTCATAACCAGGTTTGACTTGTCCTTTATGCTAAGTAGCCAGTTCGTTCAGCAGAGACGCTGGATCTGGGTCTGATTCAAACCTGGTCTGGGATCTGGTTTGATGCTGCCAGGGATTTGAACAGAGGGTGGCAAACAGACTGTGGGTTCATCCTAGACAAACCCAGAACAAGCCTGCACAGAACCTGCTGCGAAAAATAGCATTTTTAATTGTGGTCCAGTTTCTGCTCTCGCTAAGTCATTCATGCAGCTGTTTGACTGGAAAATGCAGATGAATTACAGGGTCTGGCAGTTTCCTGGGTTTGGTTTCCAGCTCTGGTTTTGTGCGTATCTACATGCTTGGTGTTTGCGCTAGTCTGCTTTGCAGTTTCTGGCTGTGCGCACCAATGCAGCTCTGTGCTCATCTCTGCAAACAGATTGGCATCAGAGGTCATTTGGAATGGATAGAGGCCCATCAGACAAGAAACAGACAGTTTTCCCCTCAGCCATTATTTATTCTGCTTTTATCATCATGTATGACCTAACTTAAGATATAATTTTATGCTAAGATAGCACTCTTTGTTATTTAAGTTACAGTTTTAGGTAAAGATTTTAATTTAAAATCTTGATATAGTATGTATATTGAATGCATATAATTTAAAAAAAAATGAATTTATAATTATAAATATCAATGTTTTTAGTTTATTTATTTGTTCATTTTATTGATTAGATAATGATATGATGATGTACAATGATTTTATTATTTTAATAAATTAATATTGAACAATAAACTTATTTTGTCTTTAGGCTCCAAATGTATATTTGTGAATTTTATATGTTTTTTCATTTTTGTATGGACGAACTCAAGACAAATCCAATTCCCAATCGTTTTTACTTTTTTACTTAATCTGCATACCAAACTTGCGAATCTGAACCAGAACCCAAACTGGCTACCTAGCCTTTATGTATTGTATATGGGTTATTTATTGGTAGCTATATGAGAATATTTGTTCTCTATTTACCTGATCTGAAATCTATTTTATATTTGCACCTTGCTCATCATCAAGATTGGTACCATCAATCTGTTGTTGTAAATAACTGTTAATAGATGTCTATATTTGGAACAATTTAAAGTTGATCAACGTTCAGTCAAGTTAAAGATTCTTGGTTTCATCCATAGATGATAAAGCTGATTCGGGAGAAAGTCATGACTTGCAGCGTGTTCTCAATGTTTTATAGAGTTGTATACGCAATTCCATGGAATCTACTTCACTGTCTCGTGATAGAGAATTTTTTTCATGGAAGTCAACAATGTGAATTGGTTTGGACTTTTAACAATTTGGGAT
>VDFB02152474.1:71438-145165 GCA_007258455.2 Sequoia sempervirens
TACTTATTATGTACATACTCCTTTACTGAGGCAAGTTGTTCTAACAACTTGTAATACAGTTCCATATAACCAAATACATTAATATGTTAAGAAATCACACTAACTATAATATTAAGTTGTTTCTCAACAACTTAATACTTATTATGTACATACTTATAATGCTATTTAAACATGTGAACACTAATCTCTAACACCTCCCCTTGGTGTGAACATGGGGAGAAAGAACATCACACAAGTTGGAAATAGAATTGTATGCCTATGCATACTTTAGGTCTGCATACTGCTATCTGGATCTTGCTGTACATGATCACCTACATACAAGAACTTATCCCGCTTTCACTTCTAGTGAACTCATCACCGGCTGACCGCACTTCCAAGAAGTACGACAGTCAAAGGATCTCTGTAGCCAGCTGCTTTCCTATACAACTGTTTACAATATCGATGATGTCTATATTCTCCTCCTTTCAAACTTGAACACATTCAATTGCAGTAAGCCCAACTCTCGTGTCTCATGATTTTAATTCAAAGAAAGGAACCTCTCAACAACCTTTCATGGTTTTCACACAGGTTAACCACAAACCTAGACATGAACAGGAACACACCCATTTGTTCACCTCATGGTTTTTTGGATAACCACTAACCATTTCAAGATCCATGGACTACATTACACTTTTTTTCCAAAACACTACTTTACATTAGGAGGTTATATAAGAAAATAACACACAAATGAATAGAAATCTCTAACAGCATAAGAAATAGTCACTACCACACAATAGAAAACTAAATGCCACCAAAACAGATAAGCGACCCCATCGTTGGTGTGCCCCTAATTCACCAAACTGATCATCACCTTCTTTAGTATCCGATGACAGATGAACAATATCAAGTCTTTGTTTCAGAAAATTGATAGCATTAATAAGCATCTCAGAAGCTTTGTTTGCTCTTATAGATTCAACAGTGAATATAAAACTATCCTCTTTAATAGTAGTACTCGCTAATCCTGGCTTCCCCATTGCCTCTGCTTTCTTAATGACCTCATCATCATATGTGTAAGCTTCCGCATCATGTAGAACCACCTGATGGGTGTCTTCGTCAATTTTAAAAACCTTTATATGACTGCTATCAACCCAATCTTGCTTCTCCTCAAGGGTTAGGTTCACCATCAAATTCTCATTGATATGAAAATCCGGCTTGTACATGAAAGTGATCATTGCAGCTGGCAAACATTTAGCATGGTCCTTGCCAATACCCTTCCTGGCTATGGCACGAAGCTTCAACTCTTGACTGCATCGAAGTTTAACTATGATTATGCCCCTCTATTCGGTTAGGTTGTAGTCACTGGCAGCGTTGGTGGCAACATCAACTGGAATGACTCGGTCATCAGAGGAGATGAGGTCCAAGCTGGTGACATCAAGGGTCTGGTCGTCGTCGCATTTGGCATGGAGATTGAATTCAACAAAGTAGTTCTTGCACTGTGCATCGCCATCGCATTGGTCGCAGTTGTGCGAGAAGCTCATCTCAATTGCATGCTTGGAGGTGAGCAGGATGAGGCCCAACCTGTGCGCGATGAATTCATCATTGAGCACTAACGAATTGTTCTCGATTTCCACCAGGTCTATGGCGATCGTCGGCACCTCTGCGATCATCACTCACTGCAGGGCATTCATGGTGCTCACATTTGTGTTTTGCAACTCGAATTTCAAGTAGTCTTTTATCTCTCAGATTTTCATGCTTGGGAAGCGCTGCTACAACATCTCCATCTTCCCTACAAAGAAATTTCTGCAATCTTCTAACAAAAGAACATAAACCTTCACACAACTACGCTACTCTAATTCTAAACAGTAAAACTAGAAGAATTACACAATGATCTCATGTTCCAGCTCCTCTTGTGACAGAGGCAAGGCTGTCCTTGCTTTGATACCATATTGAATTTCAGAGTGCACACAAATAATATTCTATTTCAATTATATTCACATTCGTGCAATACATATTTATAAGAGTGTTATCCTAAATTATAGGAATACTAGTATAACCTCCTATAACCACGCCTTTACTTAGACAAGTTGTTCTAAGAACTTGTAATACAGTCCCGTATAACCAAATACATTAATATGTTAAACAAATCACACTAACTTTAATATTAAGTTGTTTCTCAACAACTTAATATTTATTATGTACGTACTTATAATGCTATTCAAACATGTGAACACTAATATCTAACAGTTTTGTACGTCTTAGGAATCAAAGTCTCTTTCACAACAGCTGAGAGTTTTATCTCTTGGCTGAAGTATGTCTTGGATCTTCTTTAGTGTTATGTTCTTCAGGATTTTAATATAAATTTCACTCCATTACCCACAGGTACTCAGTTTCAAGGTTCTCCGGTGCCTGAATCAGCTTTTGTTGATCCTACGATTTAGATTCTATGTGTCTTTGGCACAGACCCTTATTACCTCATGCGTACTTGAACTGACATTTTCTTTGCTGTCTGTAGTTTCAGGGTCCATGCAGATATCGTGTGCTAGTCATCTCCAGATAACTAAGCATGCATGTCTTCAGTTTAGGATTCATTATGCAACAGGCAGTATTCCTGTTCCTTAAAGATTCTGTGATACTAATTATGCAGGTGATTTTGATAACTGGAAAAGCACATTTGGTCCATCTCTCTTGGATTTGGCTCAATCTGCTGGAGGATGAAGAAGCAAGCCTCCATCTCCTCATCTACCATCAAGCCTCCATTCATGTGGCTTCATTCTCTTCTTTTGTAAATTGGATTTCCTCAGATAGTCCCCACAATCACCCAATATATTTTTTCACATCACTTGTGACAAAATATAAGATCACATTGTAAATGACCTAAAAGAGATTTTGTGTAGCATGGAATTTATTAGGCTTCTAGACGAGCTTAATTCAGGTTTGTGCTTACTGCTATTGCTTTGGCAATTATGTTGTAGATTTCAGTAGGGCATATTAAAATATGCTGTCCCTTCTTGCTTGGGTGGTGAGGAGTTTTTATCATTCTCTTTTTCTTGATATACATTTCATTCTTGTGTATGATACAAGTCTCACTTTATTCAAAACAATTTTCTTTTACTATGGGGCATCTGGATGCTCTTGCGTATTGAAGGGCTCTTCTAATGAGGGTGACAGTGATATTCTCTGAAAGCATTACCCAGGTGTTCCTATTGTCATCATTTTCCTAAGTTATGTAATATAGTACACAGACAACTAATATGTTTGTCACGAAAGGTAAAATATTTAACATCGGATTGTTTTGAGTCATTGCTTTGCTATGATTCATTAATTCATTAACCTTGTTTATTATCTCACAAGCTTTGAGCTCTTTCTAGCCACGGTCTTTTACCTTTTTATATGCTTGTTTATCCATAGTTATCGGAAGCTGTTCAACTATTTTCATTTTCTATTATTATTGCAACATGCTCTCAAAAGAAGTTCAATACCAAAATCTAAAAAAGCTTTTCTTTCAATATATTTAAAGAAATATTTTGGGAAGTGTTGTTGTTAATGACATTCTGATTGCTCTCTGTTGTGTCTAAATCAAGATTTGTCTTGGTTCCTGATTTGATCATATAATTTGTTGTGAAGATCTCCAGGTTATGGCATATCATTAGTGGCTGAGACTACTACTGGTTGCCTTATATCAGCAGAGCGTGCTGCCAATCATACAATAAGTGAAGAAAGTGGAGATATTTCTGATGCAGAGAATCAGAAAACCCCAATGCTTCCCGAAGATATTGGTTCACAAGGTGCAATGATGCTTCTTGAAGAAATCAAGAAGGGTGGTGTGGTAGATTCAACACACCAGGTAATAACATTCATTTTTAGGTTTTTTCCGTATAATAACTGTAGCTTATAATTTATAAATTTGTCCAACTATGCTGCTTTCCCGGGTGATAATTTGGTGTCAATTGCAGGGTTTACTATTTCTTCTTTGTGCGTTATGCCCAGAGGATGTTTCAAAAGTGCGTGTTGGGAAACTCTCTGCTTATGGAATAAAGACATTGCGTCACATCAAGGATTTTCTTGGCATTCAGTTTAATATCAAGCCAGATCCAACAACAGGCACTGTAATTTTGACATGTATTGGTAGTGGTTACAAGAATCTTTCACGTAAAGTTTCTTAGCCGTAACTTTATTCCTGTTGTATAATTAATTTTGACATGTATCAGTAGTAATTAAAATTGGCACACTCTTTTAATCCAAAAATCTTTTCGCAATATTGTCATGGACTGTGGAAACTTCATGAATTTAATTGAAGCATGTTGTGTTCAACATCCATGTGTGTCAGAAAAGGTGCAACAATGCAAGACTCCTGTGGTGATTGTTCAGCAGTTTTGTTTGAACTTGAAATTATCCTCCCATGTTTCATGATAATTCCTTTGAAATGCCTAAAGCAGAAAAAAAGACTCTAATTATATTTGTTCATCATGGTTTTCTAACTAGGTTTCTAGTTGGAGATCTAGATATTTCTTTGTCTCGCCTGGTCTATGTGTCTTTATTTGAGGTAAAATTTACATGAAAGACAACTTGATCAGAATTTACCTCTTTACTTTTGACTATCTGAAATTTATAAAATAATTTAATGTTTTTCTAAACGTATTGAATTTCCTTGGCTCCAAATTTTTGGTTTATTTCTTCCTAATGAGTTTTGAATGATGCTATATTTTGTAGTTTGGAATATAAAATATTATAATAAAGATATAGGCCATTACATACAAAATATTCAAAAAGTCACAATCTTGTCAGATGTTCAAGCAAAATAAATTGCAAGTGGGCCAAGTAGTTGGTTGCAGAAACTCGGTGAAAATGTAAAAAATTGGTTTCCATTTTGATTTTGATTTTGAACTGGTAGGGCTCAATGCTGTACAAACTTTGATGTGAAATATATTTTTGAACAAATGCAACTGAAGGCATTCGGATAAGACAACTTTCCAGAAAAAAATTACATGTCAAATCTGATAAAGCCAAAGCAAGATTCATTGGCAATTTTAATAGAAAAATAATTTACAAATAGATGGTATATTGAGTAACAGGAGCTTTTCCAGAACTACGAAGAATGCAGAATATGATCCATAGCAATGGCGTTAGTAAAACATAACATTTGAACCGTATGGAGGTGGGAAATTTGAAAAATATTTTGGTTAACGAGAACTTAGGTTCCAAGGTTTCAGATTTTGGACTGGCAAAATTGTTGAAAAAGGATTGCAATCTGAACGTGTCCAAAAGTAGGAGACGTTTGAAATCATTTCTTCATTCTAAAGGTGGACACGAACAACTTCAAAATGGTACCTCTGAGGGGTTTTGACCGTTTCCAATTTGATTTTGGCAGCGAGTTCTATAGTGGGCATCTGAGATGCTGTTAGAGAAAAGATTGAATGGAATAACAAAAAATTTGGAGTGAGATAGTGGCAATGTAGGGAGTAGTAAAGGTGGTCTTTGAATGCTAAATTTTAATGGGGAATTAAAAAACATCTATACATATACAAAATAAAATATAAAAATTAACGCCATAGCGCGGGGATGGAGGTCAATGGTCGGAAGTGCTAGGGTTTTGATTGGCTCCAGCCCCTTGGGTCTGGCTTGTTAGGGAAAAAATGATGGTTTTCGGCTTGGTGGAGACTGCAACGGTAGAAATGATGGATAGGATAGTCAAACTTCTCAAGCCGGGAAGCCCTCGGGCCAAAACGATGCTGACCCTATTCCAATCAATGGCGGCCGAGCTGCACAGGGAGACCACAAAGGAGCTCATTCGGGCACTGTTGTTTTTGGGGGAGAAGGTGCTAGGAAAGGGAAAAAGATATCCGAGAGTGGGGTTTGTGAAGCAGGGCAAGCTCTAACAACCAAGCAACCTTTCGGGAAGCCTACAGGAGGGGAGATTGGGAACGCTGTTTGCCATCCTTCATATAAATCAATTACAGTGGAACTGAATGAAGAGCTAGAGCAAGAGGTGACTTTTAGCGAAAGTGTGTTTTCTGGTTTGGGCCTGATTGGTACATTCAGGGGTTTTTGGCCAAGCCTGATTGATCTTCACCAGTGGATTTCTACTCACTGGAAGGCTATGTTCAAATTTATCCTATGGCAAAATGTTTCTTTATAGTAGTTTTTGAAAAAGAACAAGATAGAAATAAAGTCCAGTGTGATTTTCATTGGGAATGGGATGATAAACACACTTTGATGCTAAAGCTATGGTATCTAGCCTTTAACCCATCCAATGAAGTGTTTGAGAGGGCTTCCTATTTGGGTGAGGCTTCCTAATCTCCCTCTCCAGTTTTGGTTTGAGTCTTGCTTGGAGGCAGTAGAGAACTCTCTAGGAATTTTTTTAATGGTGGACGAGGGGTCCTCGAATCTTTTTCATTTGACTTATGCTCGCATTTTGGTAGAAATGGATGTGTCAAAGGTGCCCCGGAGGAGATTCAGTTTAAAACTTCAAAGGGTTGTTGGATGCAGCCCTTGGACTATGAAGGGGTGCCTTCTAGGTGCAAAACTTGCTACCAAACTGGGCATGTGGCGGTGGAATGCACCAAAAACAGGAAAAAAAAAAGATTGCCTCATGGTGGAAAAATGTGACTTCACAACATTACACAGTGGAAAAACAGGAGGAGAAACAAGAGGCTTCTCAGGTAAAGAGCAGCAATGAAGAGGGTCAGATCTCTAGGGTCCAAACTCAAGAAGAGAAGATGCAGTTGGGACAGTTGGAAAGGGAGGACCAGCAAGTTACTAATACTGTCTTTGCTCAGGAAGAAAATTAGACTGGTAACAGTGATACAACTGGTTCTGATGGAGGGAAAAAGGAGATAAATTTAAAAAACGAAGTTGCTACTCCTGAGTGTAGGGAGAAAGGTGGGTTGGTTAGGCCACAAGAGAAAGTGATGGGGATCTGGACGAAGGATGGTCAAGGTCAACAAATTAGCAAAGGGAGTGGTGATAGGATGTGCTCTCGGGCAAATCTCTGGAATGGCAGGCGGAGGCTGCAAGGGTGGAGGACGATTGACAAGTAGTTTAGGCGAAGAAAGCAAAGAAGGAATCGAATAAAGATTTTGCAATGGTCCTTCGTTCTCAAACTAAAGGACAACCAAACAAAGATCCATATTTTTGACCTGTTAAAAGGTCTTTAGGGGTTGTGGGTTGTAAACTTGTTTTGGCAGTTTTAAGGGTGGAAAGATCTTTTGTCTAATTGACAGTTGTAGGAGTGCTGTGTATTTATGGTTTTATCTACAACATTATTTGGTGTTAGGATTAGTGGTGCTTTATAGGTATTGTTAGACTTTGGATGGATTTACTTTGGTCGATAATAGAGATGATTTTATTAATGAGAGTAAAAGATCACATAGCTAATCACATTTACCTTTTATCTTAAATTCGCTAGTCATTTATATGTCAAAATATTAATATTTAGTATTAAGCATAATATTTCTAAAATAAGCAGCATATAAAATTTATGTCTACTTGAATGTATTAGATAAAATAGTTTCAAAGTAAAACAAAATGATTTTTAAATAAATGAAATAATATTTTTTAGATGGATGTATTTAAGATATCTATACTAGTTTATGCAATTGCAAAATTTATTTCATTTATAAAATAAAATGTTCTAATTTAATAAAAGGTTTTTTTTTCTTTTTTCGTAAGATTGTTTATAATTGTATTGCCAAAAAGAGAAGATACACACGTCTGCAATGCAGGTAATTATAATTGTATTGCCAAAAAAAGAAGATACACACGTCTGCAATGCAGGTAACCATTGACTATGAAACCAACCCAGAGCCATCAAAAATAGCATGGCAACCTCTGCCCACGAACGCGACCAAGCCTGAGACTGGAACATCAAACCCTTTACCTAAGGTGATACAAAACAGGGAATTCATGTCAACCAATGTTTGAACACCAAAGACAGGAAACCAAACCCTAACTTTTCCGACCTTACAATCAGAATTCTGTTTTTCCAAAAATGGTTTTAAACTGTACCTTCGAAAATGTACAATATTTACAAAGATTTTAACCAAAAAACAAATACCAGACCCAAACCCAACACCTTGATACCATGAACAAAAGACACCCAGTACTCACAGGAAGCCGTTGGCTTTTGCAAATTGGTCGAATTCTTTGACCCATTCGAAGTCGTTCACCACCTCCATCCAAAAAGTCTTCTTAGGAAGGCTGACCACAATCACCACAATCATTCTATGCTTCACTAACAACATCCCTTTTAAGTCTAGAAGGAAAGGGTAGAGCTTTAGCACCTCGCCCTGGGCTTTAACCAGGACCAAATCATGAAGCCGTAGAATTCCTCTATCGAGAAAGGCAACTTTCAAGGTCTCCTCCAAACCACCAAGCAGACTTTTCTTAAAAGGCTTGCCCACAAGTGCCTTCGTCTCCACCTTGGATGTTTGGTTGTCCAAAATTGATGCCAGAAAATGGGACACAATTTGTGTATTAGTGTTGAAGTTTTCCTTGTTCTCCAAATGCCCTTTACCTAAGATCATCTTCACAACCACCACGATGAGAGGATCGATATTAAGCAAAATGCACTTGAGACACTGGTTAGTGACCCGTTGGAAAGCATTTTGCCTATCCTTAGTATTGAGGGATATCGGGGTATAAATTTAGATCGCTCCGCCATTACTGCCTGCACTAAAGCGTTATGCCCACAGGAAGAAATGGAAACTAAATCGGTTTCTTTGGCCTTGCCAACTTCTCAAATAGAAGGGGGAACGCCACTTGCGTTATTACGCTATACAATGTGCCAGCTCAAATCCCCCAGAAAATCTCAATTTGTGTCATTCAGATGAGTGGGCTTGTGAGAAAATGATGCCGAACAGCCATGAAGTGACCACAGAAGCCCACACAAACCACCCCAAAACCAATGCCTGTGGTTCATAAATAACATCTCATGATTGTAGTACTTGTCGTCAAAATTCGAGGGGGCCACAACCTACAAACGACGTGGCCACACCAACCTGATGCCACCTCAGCCACACCCTTCAAGACAAACTTGCCACCACCAATGTGGCAAGTTGCCCGCCCATCTACCCACACATCTTGAGAGTGGTGAAGTTAATCCTCTAGGTAAATTTCCTGAAGGCATATGCCTTCTGCCCCTTGGTTTGACAGATGGTCTGCTTTTGAATTGCCTTCCCTCAAAATTTGATTGATGACTACCAATTCAAAACCATCTAGGAGATCCAATGTCAATTCTAAACTAACATTCAATTTCCAGTGATTCAACTACTTGGTTTTGAGCACATTGATGACCAAGGAAGAATCTCCCTCAACTACGAGGTTCTTCACCTTCATTTCTCAACAAAGTCGTAGGCCCAATATCAATGCTTGCATTTCTACCACATTGTTGGTTCCAACCAAAAGAGGAGCAACCAACCTCCCCACACATATGGATTGACAATTTCTTTCTATGCATCCTGCACCAGAGACTCCTGGGTTACCACAGACTACCCCATCGAAATTCAACTTCATCCATCTGATCTTCGGGGGGTGCTAGACAATAGACTTCCTTTCAAGCTTTGTTGTTGACCCCCCAACCCTTATTTGTGGTGGGATTTTGAGACCGTGCCAACACTTTTGCATCAGGCCATCCCATGGTGTGTAGGTCCCTGGGCCGCCTTTACATTCTGCAAGTCGTGCGTTTACTATCTCCATGATGCTTGCTTCTATTTTGTTTAATAGAGATTCCCTGGGCATTGCCTTGTCCTAGAAGATGGGTTTGTTCCTTTCCTTCCAAAGTTCCCATATAACCAAAGATGGACTCGTGGTCCAAAGGCCACCAAACAACACACTTTTTAGAGGTTGTGGCCACCCCAAGAGTAAGCCCCTGAGATTGTTTGGCAGTGCTGTCTTCCATTGCAACTTTGCTCTCAGCCAAGTCGAATAGTGTTCGGCAAAGGGGCAATTAAAAAACAAATGGTCACACGATTCTTCCGCCTGTTTGGAAAGGACACACCTTGAAGGGCCCTGGTAACCTAGATGAGCAAAACTTTTAGCTGTTAGTACTCTTCCTTGCATTGCTGCCCAAGTAAAAATTCTTGCTTTAGGTAGGCAATCTGAACTCCAACACAAGTTGGTAGGTAACCGAGGGGCAGGCCTATCTGAACCGACCAAAACCCTATAACCATCCTTCACATTATAGATCCCGTTCGAGGACGCATGCCATCTTGGAACATCTTTGGCTTGTCTTTGGCACACAGTCCTTCCTGCCATAGCCTCCTAAAAAATTGAAACCAACTTGGGATCCAACCTTAGATATTTTGGGCTTTTCCAACTGTAGCTAGGATATCCATCAACCTGGGTGACCGCCCAATAGTCACACACCTTGCTGCCCCAAACATGCTTAGTTACCTCCTTGACTTGGGCTAAGTTTGCATTAGCTTCCAATTTACCACTCCCTTCCCAAGAGTCTTCCCAAAAGAGAGCCTCACGTCCCCCTCTAACTTCCCACGTCAAATGGTCTGGAAGAAATTGTAGTGAAAATGCTATATTCTTCTTCATCTAAATATTTTGCTTTCAAAATCTTCACCCATACTAATTTTGCACCTAGGGCCTGATTTTGCATTGCTAGATTCTTAAGACCCACCCCGTCTACTTCCTTCCTTTCACAAATCTTTTTCCACTTTATCAGCAGAAACTTGCGCAAATCAAAATTCCATTGCCAGATGAAGTTCATCTTTTGGTTAATATCTTTGCACGCCCCACTTGAAAGAGGTAGACATGAGAGCATGAAAATTGGAATAGCTGCGATTATTGATTTCAA
Source organism: Sequoia sempervirens (assembly GCA_007258455.2). Taxonomy (NCBI): domain Eukaryota; kingdom Viridiplantae; phylum Streptophyta; class Pinopsida; order Cupressales; family Cupressaceae; genus Sequoia; species Sequoia sempervirens. The sequence continues at coordinate 82,219 of VDFB02152474.1, forward strand.
CATTGTCAATCTATCAGCCCATGACAGCCACTTGTTTTTCCAAGAAGCAAACTTAGCTTTGACCTTGTCAATCACTGGGTCCCAAAGCTTACCTTGTTGCACCCCTTTTGCCAACAGAAGGCCCACATATTTACATGGGAGCTTACCTTTGTGGAAGCCCAAAATGCGTAGATCTATATTTCACTGCCAATATCAGTGTTAAAGAAAAAAATCTCAAATTTGGCCTGACTTACCTCTTAACTGGACGCTTGGGAATACTAATCTTGGATTTGCTTGAAGCCTTTCACTTCCTTCACCATGGAAACACAAAACAACATATTATTGTTTCAAAATGCTGGTGGGTGACTTTGGGATCCCCATGAGTAATTTGAATCCCCTCAAGACGTCCAACCACTCTTGCCTTTGTGAAGGCACATCCGAGAGCCTCATCCATTATGATGAAAAGAAAGGGTGAAAGGGGCCCCCCTTGCTTGAGCCTCCTTGAAACACTGAAGAAACCTTTTAGGGAGCCATTGAGTAGAACATAAAATCTCGGACACAAAATCCACTCAAAAATCCAATTCAGCCAGTACTTGTCGAAATCAAAGGCTTCCATAACCTTGAAGAGAAAACTCCAATTAACTTTATCGTAGGCCTTTTTGATGACCAACTTGACCAACATTGCCTTCCTCTTTATCATCTGGATTGAATGAATTGCTTTTTATGCGATAATGAACTTGTTAAAAATGAATCTACCAGGCACGAAACCAGTTTGTTCTTTGGAGATTATATGTGGCAAGATACTTTTAATCCTGTTGGCAATTGTTTTGGCAAGGACTTTATATACTATGTTGCAAAGGGAAATGGGCCAGAAATCATCTAGCGAGTTTGGTTTTTCTCTTTTCAACTTTTCAAGATTAGCACTATTGCTTCTTTCAGAACTTTCCCTGAACTTCTTGAGTCTTCTATTGCTTCAACCAAATTAGTACCTAGAGTGTCCCAACACCATCCATCGATCCAATTTCCTCGTGCTCCCTCCCCACTGCAAGAGAGGCATTCAACGCCCTATTCTCCAAATTCTTCGACAAAGAAGCCCCTCGAGAAACTGTCCCTGAATCTGCATTAACATTCTCCAAACTGCCCTAAGCCTGGTTCTTGGATGTTTGAATAGGGGGAGGTCCACATCCTTCTTTATCTGGTGACCTCCACCCAACGGTGTCCAAGAGTGCGTTTTTTTGTATTTGAATCCATGATCAAGGGTTGGAGAAAATTGCCCCAATTCGTGAACAACTCAGTCTCTCTCCAAAAGGAGCTGTGGGGCTTACATTCTATATAGATTCAAACATATGTGCTTACACCATCATGATTAACTCTTTCCTCTACACAAATGAATTTCCCTAGACGATTACCGATGTTTTCTAGCATTTCTAGTTTCCAAAATTCTAGGGGAAGGTTTGGTAGCCTATACCAATCCTAAAGAATCAAAACCTATCTCCCACCTGCGAATGTAAAAAGCCGAACCTGTCCATTATCCATATTCGATTCAAGATCTGATCCCAAATGTGAGTTGATGATCATATGACCACAAAGAAGCCATTTGCCAGAACCTTGAATTTCATCTCTGCACCCCAACGAGCTTGCCACCAGTGAATTAAACTATCCCAATTCAAACTCTTCCCATACCATCAAACGGTCAACCCTTGTTACTCCATAAAGGATATGGATGGTTTTAATAGATTTGACCTGATCACCAATGATGCTCTATTCCCTTGCCTGGTGTGACCATCTCTAGCCTGCCCATTCATTACTCCCGGAGAGGCCAAACGCCCAACCTTAGGGTTGTGATCACCATGACCCCCAACTGAGTCCATCCTTCGAGGAGAACCATCTCGGCCCCCTTGACGGGGGTTCGACCATCTGTTGCTCCTTCTATTCCAATGCCGCCCATTCTAGCCACACGCATTATGATACATCCTTTTACAAGTATTTGAATTTTGGCTCCAACCTTCATTTGCCACCCTAGCCTACAGTTGCTTTGGAGAAACAACCATTTATGCATCCTTCACCCATGCCTCCTTGTCACTGGCAATCCGCTCTTGCGATCCACCTCACAAATTGTCGCATGCTCCTCCATGAACCCTTTCGTCGCTCCATCCTGGCCACCTACAAGTTTTCAGCCTTCCTCACTCGCCATCATTTTTCACTTTAAATTTTGAATATAATTGATATAATTTAATAAAAGGTATTTTACTTATAAATAAATATATTCTTAAAATCACTTCAAATAAAGAATCCAATCTTTTATAAACTTGGAGAAATGAAATGAGCTTTTTTTATTGGATGAGATTTAGATAAAAACAAAGAAGACTAAATAAATGTTAGTAGTTAATAGGCCTAAATTCAATGGCTGCACAATTATTTTTGTTGTAAAACATAATCAAAATTATAGAAAGACAATGACATAAAAGGAGAGATTTTTTTTTTATATTCATAATAGTTAACATAGATAGAAAATACATGGAAAATATTGTTTTATTGCTACCTAGGGAAAATTATATAGCCCCATAGGGGTATTACATATTGTTGTTGTCTTTTGCTTTCTGATTACATTGTATAGTAGACTATCTATATACAAAAAATGCTATATACACCATTATACAAAAAAATTGTCTGCCGAAGTATCTTCTGTTAATCCTCTTTTTCTTTTTTGTTGGATCCAATTCTTTTATGAGATGCATCCCTATTGTTCATATAGCAACTCTTTGTAGGATTGTTTGAGTCCTTGTGATACAACCACTGCTTCACAAAAGCAACCTCTTGTTTATTGATTTCTATCTTGCCTTCATCAGTTTTTTAAATTTCTCCTTAGAAACCTGTATAGTGATAGAAACCTGCATATAAACAGAATGAAGAGTGTCTTCTATATGACTCAATAAGATCCCTTCTGCAACCTTGGTAAATTTCTTTATTCCTAACTTTCCATAAGAGCCACAAAATTTTAGTAGATAATATCAGCCATAACATATTATTAATTTTTCCAAAATCATGAACTTTCCCTATAATAATTTCTAATCTTTTTTTATCATTTATCTGCCCCCCATTAGTAAGATCAATTTTAAACATATTCCAGATCTCCTTAGCAAAAAATCATTCAAAAAATATATGCATTATTGAATCAGTTTTTTACAAATACTGCAGATAAGAGGACATTTATTTTAGGCCACATTAGGCAACCTTTGCATTAGCAACATCCATCTGAATGTTGCTTTCTTGGGCTCCATAGTGCTATTCCACTTATGAGTGAAGATTTGATTCCATTGTTTGGTGCTTAGGTTCACCTTCCAACCTTGGTTCAAAATGATTGTAAGATCCAAAGAATTACCAAGAAGTTTGTAAATGTCTTTGGATTTTATACCTGCAAGGGTGTTAGTTTCCAACCATTCACAAACCTACAAATTGTTATTAGCTCTATTCTTAATTATAGGATTCACAATATTCTTTTTTATTAATTCATAAGTTCTTTTTTGAGTTTGAGGGAGGTCAAACTCACTCTTAAGAGACTCCCAAATTTTTAGCTATCCATCTTTTAAGATCTTATGAAAAGAAGAGAGACCTTTATAATTCCAAGCTCTGGCAAAGCAACCCTGAAGCATTGCCAAGGGTTTGTTATTATGAAAAACATTCCACCTAATAGATCTCGATGGAAAGAACTTACCCAACTCATTTTCAATTTGACACTTCTTAATTATATCTTTACAATTCTCCTAGGCTTTCCAAATACTTTTAAATACCTTGGACCTAGCAGGGGATTTTGCAAATCTACCAAAGAGTAAATCACAAAGGGGCATGTATTTCCAAGATTTGGATTTTTTTGGTGTAGCCAATCTTATATTATTTTTGACTAATACCTTCCAAGGCTCATCACCTGTTAGGGCCTTGCAAATCCATTTAGTTGCCAAGGCTAAGCCCTGCTGCTTCAGATTTTTTAGACCTAGGCTGCCCACCTGCTAATCCAAGCAACAAATTTCCCATATGATTGCGTGCATTTTCTTGTTTCCTTTAGCATATGACCAGAGAAATTGTCTAATCCTCTTTTGAATCTCTTCTACTTGATAATTGCTGAAGAGCCAAGTTGAAGCATAATATATATTGTAGGAGGCAAGAATCTTTTGGCACACTTGAGCCCTGCCAGCAAGAGAAAGGTATTGTTTGTTCCATCCATTTAGTTTCTTATCAATTTTGTTCTTCACCCATTCCCACATGTATCTCAAGTTGGGGTTAACCGCAAAAGAGACCCCCAAATATCTTACAATTTTATTTGGTCCACCCAATTGTAGATCAAACACATCGAACCAATCGAGATTCTTATCATTCCAACTTAGTATGGTTGATTTCGCTTTAAAGATTCTTGCCCCTACCGCTTTCTCCAAGAGGTTTAACTTATCCATTAGATTGCCAACATTTTCGTTTTCTAGACTTATAAGTAAAGTTGTGTCATCTGTAAATTGTAGGTTGATCAACTCATCTTTGTTTGAAATGATTACACCATTAACTTCAGGACTTAGGGATTGATCCAGGGGGCAGCCTTGTCTTATGGATCTTTGCAACTCAAACTCCTCTGTTAAGCAACCATTGAACTCTATTTGGGCATTTGCATCCTTTAATAATGCTTTAATCATGCTGCAAAGTCTCTAGAAATCTGAGTTTCTAGAACCATTATGATAAAAGGCCACTCAACTTTGTCATACACCTTCTCAAAATCCACCAACAACATCCCAATATTTTTCTTGAGGATTTGGCCCATTCCATTGCTTCCCAACTTTTCAGTAGGTTTTCTAAAATGAATATGCCTTTGATAAAACCTATTTGAGTATTGTTGACTATCTTTGGAAGTAGCTTTGCAATCCTTAATGCAATAACCTTTGCAAAAATTTTATAGGAGATATTTAGCAAAGTTATAGGCCTCCAATTTTTTACTAGGGCTTTGTCTCCATCTTTTTGGATTAGCTTTATAATCCCTTTGTTAATTTCTTTGCCTAGAGAGCTAGTATCTGTAGCTTCAATGCACATTTGAAGGAGATCTTCACACACCCAATTAATATTCTTTTTATAGAATTCAACCATCTGGTTCCATCCACTCTTGGAGACATCATTTTTAGAGTTATTATTGCACTTTTAATTTCATCTGAGGATAGTTGCTTGTTTAACACTTCAGCCTCCTTATCAAAGATTTTTTTAGGAATTAGCAACTTGCAGTCCTCTCTTGCCTTGAGGTTAATTGTGCTATTACATTATGAGGTAAATAGATTTTTGTAAAATTGTAGAGAGCAGTTTTGAATCTCCTTAGGATCTTTCACCAAGGAATCATTATGCCAAAGAAAATTGATTGTTTCTTTTGATTTATTATGTTTCAATATATGAAAGAAGTATTTTGATCCCCTATCCCCGTGGGCAGCCCAGTTCATTCTTTCCCTTACTTTTACCCCTTGTTCCTTTATATTTTGCACTTTCCTTAGCTCACCTTTGACTGTTATTAGTTTGTCACTTAGGAGAATATTCTTGGGGTCCTCTTGAATTGAGGATTCAAATTTTAGAAGTTGCTCTTAAAGAGACCATTCTTTTTTCCTCAAGTCCTTTGCCTTTTTTCACCAATATTTTGGAAGTTTTTTTTCCATGCTTCAACATTAGAATTCCACCTTTCAATGTATGAAAGGTTCCTAGGAATCCCCTTGTTAATACCTCTTACCATTAACACAACATCACAATAGTCCTCATTGGCTAGCAGGTTAGTGTTCAACATGAATTTCTTCCTTCTTTATGGCATCAGAATGCCCATCATCCAATATTATTTTGATAGAAATAGGGTGATGATCGGAGAGGGTCCATAGAGTTACCTTATCCCTTGAGTTGGTCTCATCAACCATGCCAAATTAGAATGCTTCTTTGTGAGCATAAAACCTGTCAAGCCTGCAGTATATCCTTTTATCTCCTTTCTAATAGCTGCACCAAGTGAACCAAATGTTTTTTTATCTTTTCTCTGCCCCTCTATGGGGTCAGACAGCTTGAGCCTATTCTTAATTTTATACCAGAAATTTTTTTCATTATCCTTCCACCCATATCACATCCCCTAGATTTATCTTCCACATTTTCAATCATATTGAAGTTTCCTCCAATAATCCACAGGATGTCCTGCATTTTACTCAACCAATCCCAAAGCTCACATCTAATCCTATAGTAATTTGGGGCATAGATGAAGCATATGCCAATTCTCCTATTATCTTTCTCAATCAAGATCCATACAACTCTATTACAAGGTGACACACCCTGGCTTTTAACCCAGTTTTCCCATTTATTAGAAACCAATATTGCAACCCCACCCTTGCTCTTTTCATGCTTTGTTCAAAGTGGCTAGAGTCCCTCTAAATAAAGTTAAGGTTTGTTTCAAGCTGAAAGTTAACAACTTTAATCTCTTGGAGTAACACTATATCCTTCTATTTGACTTGATTCATAAATCTTCTAACATCGTATTTCTTATCTAGGGATTCAAGTCTCGTAATGTTCCAAGATATGCAGTTAAGGGTCATTAGAATCCATTGCTTGAGGACTTACATCCGAGATCCTAAAGGCATCAAAGCATTTAGGAAGGACAATTTTGTCATTTTTAATTTTCTGGTAGGGGACCGAGTCCTACTTTTGTTTCTTTCTTCTGCCTCTCCTTTTTTGTTTGAGCATTTTGCTAGGTACATAACCTCCTTCATCCCTCTCTTGGGATACATGCCTCCCTGAGCCTTCCTCTTTGGTAGGGTTTTCAATATCTCCTAATGGATTCAAGCTATTTAGAAATGAGAGATTTTAGAAAAATTATCGTAATTAATATAGAATTATTGCAATTATATTTAGATTGTATATGAACTAGTTGAAACTATTGGTCTCCAATCAACATGAACCCCTATTTAGTCTCCCTAAAACTAGAAGATACCCCTATCGATTTGACAACTATTTTAACAATAGGTAAATTTATTAGTAGTTCTAGATTTGGTAGGGTATTTTCTCACTCTACCATTTATTAAAAAAATCTCTAAATTTAGTAATGATTTTCTAGATTTAGCAATGCAATTAAAGTTAGTAGAACTTTAAATTTATCTAGCATGTTTCTAAACATGTAAAAACCTCCAAATTTGGTATAAGTTATAATAAGTTTAGTGGTGACATCACACTAACATCAATAGATGTCTCCCCCTCACTAGACCCCTCTCGACTCATATTTTGGATTTGATAGTTGACTTTAAATGCTTTGTATAAGGCCACACAATCTCTTTTTTCTAATAATTTTTTTTTATTTTGGATTTTCTTTATGTACTTTATGATGGTTTAGAATTTATTTTATCTTGATGAAATATTTTTCTATGATTTATAATTTTTAATAGGTGTTACTACATACCTCCTATTTTGGAACCTTTTGAGGCCCCATTTGAGTCATATGGAGTTCCTTTTAGGTATAATTTTACAGTGCATATATTTTTTGTTTACTACATAGTGGTGCTATTTGTTTGTACTCATTATGATCTAAATTATAATTTTAACATTATAGCCTATTCTTGAGAGATGAAGCTTGGAAAGTTTTACTTCATTATTGTATTTATGTATGAGTGTTAAATGAGAGTAAATCCCAGAGAGATCAACTGGTCTTCATTCTATTCTCATGATGCAAGAACCTTTTCAAATGTAGGGCACTTTTGTCCTCAAAATTATAAATAAAACTTGAGAAGCTATTAAACCATAGATTCTATGGAACAAAAATGGATTCAAGTTTGGTTTGTCTATTAATCAATAGTCTATTTGGTAGTCTCTTATTATCACTTTCTAGGATGGACCCTTTGCTAAAATTCCTTGGATCTATTCTTTGAATTTTTTTAATAAAGGTAAATAATAGTCTCCTAGATCCTTTTTCAAAGTCCATTAGGAACTTTATAAATTAAACTAAAGCCAAGATGAATTATAAACTCACCATTTAGGATTTTGAATTTTTCTAGATTGTTGTCAACTTCATTATTATAGAATATTGCACAAAATTGTGGTTAGATGTTTCTATCCATGGTAGAAGGATTGGAAATGTATCATGATACACCACTGTGTAACCATCAACCTCATAGAGGTTATGCATGGGTTTTTACACATATGTACGAGCGTGATGATTCTCATCCTTCTAATTGTATATCTTGTGGTCACAATGTTAATGGTTGGTCCCTTTCCTCTCATCAAAGTTCACCTTCTCCTTGACATCATTTTGGAGTAGCCCCAATTTGGCCAAACATTGGTAAATTCCTTCTTGCCCTAACCATTTCTCCTACTAGGACTACATATTAGCTTCTTGAGGAAGTGTAAACTAATAAGAATAATCTTGATGGTGTCCCTACTAGCATGAAAAATAGAGAAATTTGGATGTGTAAAAATCAAATGATTGGTATCCACTTCCCACTAGTGGTTCTAAAGATCTAGCTACTCATTAGCTCTATTTTTTAGTTGTATATGTATAAGACTCTAGCTTGCCTAAACTTTGGGGTGACATGACTATCTCCACCCACCTTTTTTTAGTGATATAATATATTTTTAAAAACTTTTATAATTAATATAAATGTCTTATTCATTAAAAAACAATTAATTTGAAATAAGGATTTAAAATATTTAAAGTTAATATCTCACTATTATATGAAATATGAGACAATAATTAAGTTTTCTTTAGCATGCTTGTGATTGGAATTTTTTTCTTTCATCTAGTCTCTTAAAATAATTAAAAAATATAAAATTTTAACACTTTACTTAAATATTGCACTCTTGAATAATTAAGAGTCAATAATAATTTTACACCTCATTTCTATCCAAAAAATAAAAAAATAATATATACATACATATATATATATATATGATACGTAAGCTTTATATTTTATTAAATTTTAAAAAGAAAGTACACCCGTCTGCTAATCCGACCAAAACCCTGCGACTACCATCCTATTCTCAACCATATAGAGAACCACTTCAAAGCAAAATTTCTGCAAAAAACTACAATGTCACAACCATAACCAAGAATACTACAAACGACTACCCCCAACAAACTAAAACAAAGAAAAATGAGGAAAGGAGAGCACACGATTCAAAAACCCATTGAGACTAGCAAAGGACGTAAAATCCTCCTCCCATTCGAAACCACCAGCCGCCATTGGCCCCAACAACTTTTTAAGGTACTCAACTACCACAACCACGATCATCCAATGGCACATTAGAGCCACACCATTCAAATCCAAGAGGAAGGGAAAGAATTTGACTGCCTCGTCTAAATTCCTCAAGAGCTCCAAGTCCATAGGGCACAAAATCCCCGTACCAATTATTGCCGCTTTCAAAGTCTCATCCACACCACCCACCAAGTCTTTACGAAACAACAACACCAATAAGTCCTTCACTTTTGCCTTTAGCACTTGGCTATCCAGCAGGGATGCCAAAAAATGCAAAGAGATGTGGACGTTGTCTCTTCCAAACTCATTCCTCTCAATGTGGCATTTCCCCACGATCATCTTCACTACTGCAACCACGAGAGGGTCATTGTTAAGCAAGACGTGCTTTAGCCTTTGGTACGTTATCACACAGAACACGACTTGTTTCGATTTTTCCCTCAATGAAATTGGAGTGTCGGCACCGAACCATGCCAGACCCTCCACAGAAACTGCTATCACAAATTCAGAACTGCCGCCCAGAGCCATCCTCAGATGACTCCAAAAATAGAACAAATGCTCACCACCAGCACTCCACCTTCTACAGCCCGCACTCATCAAAAACTAACTCAACGTCGTCAATCATAAATAGAGCCTGCGACGGCCGATCAATCCCAACTTCCCACGAGCCAAACATTATTACTATGCAAGGCGAGCTGTCCTTGTATAAATGATCTCGTCCTTCCTCACTTGCCCTGTATGCCAAATTGTCCTTAGAAAACGTGCACATAAAACTTCGCCATCATTACACTAACTCACCTAAACCAAGGGAAACAAGCACATTCCCCACCTGCCACCGCCACAATGGACTCCCCAAAAGGCTGCCACCTCACACTACTCCGATGAGCCTTCCGCCAGCGTGGAGGGCCGCTTGCCCATCTGCCCACAAAAAATAAAAAATAATTATCCTACTCTTATTAACCAAAATAATTTACCTTTCACCATGATATTTAAGCTAAAATTAATTTTGTTTTCTGTTTGTTCAGAGCTTTCAGCTAACCCATTCTTTCCTTAAGGAATGCGGTTACATAATATATCCTCCATGGATCCCCTTTGTTTGATATTCACATCTTAGTTTTCTTTTAGAAAATATTTAGGCAACTCACTTTCAATACTTGTTCTGGATACACTTCTCTTAAGTCTTTCTTAGATTCCTCTTAATCAAAGAGTAAAAAATGTGTTGGTTTACTCAAACCTTGTGAGATACTACTATGCTTAAAATGAATCATTTTCCTTGTGTGACCGGTCTTTCAGCTTTGTGATGAGACAAATAATATTATTTGTATGAAAATCCATGATAAGAAGCGAGTGGAAATGAAATTTATTAATAATAACAAGTGCTTTGAAAAAACTAAATCCAGTAAAACAAAGAAACAAATGATCCTCTGTGGCATTTACACAGAACAATATATAAGATTTTAACATTCAAAATAATCAATAACAATTTACAGTTCATTCAAGCACAAAAATATAAGAAATTACAGTTAATTCATGCACAAAAATATAAGTAATTTACAATTTATTCATGCATAAAAATATAAATAATTTTGTAGTAAAGATGGTTGCAGTTGTATCAAAAGATTGACTTGTTAATGTCTGATACAACCAGCAGAGTTAATGAATCCATGGGAGATGGTTATGCCATGTCACAATCCGAACACTACGCTGCACAACACAAGAAAACTAAAGGCACATACCTTGTAACAATCCAGACACACTTTGCAACAAATTTACAATTCATTCATGCACAAAAATATAATTTACAATTCATCCAAACATACAAATGACAAATAATTACCCTATTTTTATCCATTATAATGCATCTCTAGTACTTACTCCTCCACAGCATATCAACATTCTTAGTGGTCTCTTCAATCTGAAACCTGTTCTGGACTTGTGAGGGAAAGGTAATGTGCGGTAACCCTTTACCCTACGCAACACCCTAACTTTCTTCCTCCTCCTTCTGATAACTAAACATTTCATTGTTCTAAACTGTGTTAAACTGGTTAAATTTTTTTGCTTTGTGGACTCTACAATAATGTCACGCTGCCCACTTTTGGTTTGCACCGCTTTTCTCACATATTCCCAATCACCCAAATCCAAGTGACTAATTGTGCTGGTGCTGCTAACAAAACAAGGCCATATCTCCGTGGTAACACTGGTGTAGTCTTGAAGAGAAGCATTCTCCAAATGGAACAGACTTTCAAGAGAAGAGTCCCCATCTTTCATCAACTGCAAAAGCTTCCCACGCCTGCGAGACCCATTTTCCTTAACAACTCCATATCTGCTAAAGTGACCGCTATTAAGCATGTATTGTTCTTTCTGATATCTTAGAATCTTAATAATCTTCTCTTTCTCAATTTCCCTGCTGATGTTAAAGTTCTCATCATTCACTTCCTCAATCTCTTCCTGCAGTTTCCCACTCCTTTGCCTCATTAATCTCGTAACAATACTGTTAGAGATTGATCATTAATCTTGTAGTTCAACATGTGGTATCAGAATTAGGTCAAGATTTCAAACACCTGCAGTATGATTTAAAGAAGCTGGTTGAAAAAAAGTCACATCTGGATCGAGGATGAGCTGATCAAAAAGAGGACGATAGTTTAGTTGGTAGAACACTCAGTAGTAAATGGAAGGTCCTAGATTCGAATCTTAACTGATCCATATGAACTATAACTCAACAAAATTGATATGATAACTGATGAAAGAACTAGGTTAAAAGTTCCAAGCCTCTGCAGCATGATTTAAGGAGGCTTGTTGAAAATTAGTCACATCCAGAGGATAATGAACTGATCAAAGAGGGGCCGATAGTTTAGTTGGTAGAACACTCCAGTAGTAAATGGAAGGTCCTAGATTTGAATCCTAACTGATCTATATGAACTATAACTCAACAAGATTGATCATGATAACTGATGAAAGAAGGCCAATTGTCATTCATGAATTAGATTGGTCTTACTATGTTACATTCTCTTCTCCTATTTCTCCACATAAGTACAAAAACAACAAATCAAAAATAATGAAATCCAAATCATAGAGTCAAGATTACATTAGAAGCGCCGCTAAATGGCAACTTGTACGACGAGAAGCATAATTTAGCCCGTCACAGTGCAGAAAAAGCTAAACTAAATGTTTCATTTGGGAAGTCATGGAATATTTCTTAATCACAGGTAACTGTCTTATTTGCCGACGGTGTGTTATAACTGAATGTTTTAAATAACAAATAGAAAATGATCTTAACCAGTTATTGGTTGTGTCTTCCATGGGGCATATTAAATCAGAACTCCTACCCATTTGTTTAAGTAAAAATCAACTTTTCCTGATTGAATGGGCACCGTCTATTTGTTCAAGGAATCAAAAATAAATCTTGCAGGATTTTTTAAAAGTTTAATTCCTATAATGTGGATTTTCCTTTTCTAGATTTAGCAATGTAGCTAAAGTTATTAGAACTTTAAATTTATCTAACATGTTTCTAAACATGGTAAACCTTCGAATTTGGTAGAAGTTCTAATAATTTGGGTGGTGACATCACACTAAAATCAATAGGTGTCTCCCCCTACTTATACCCCTACTTATAAGGCAAAATCTCCTTTTTCTAAGAAATTGTTTTATTTGGGATTTTTTCTATGTACTTTATGATTCTTTAGATTATTTTTTATTTTGATGAAAGGATTTTTTATAATTTATAATTTTTATAGGTGTTTCTACATAGTTCGTATTTTGGAACTTTTTGAGGTTCCATTTGGATTCATATGGAGTTTTTTCTAGGTATAATTCTAAAGTAAATATATTTCTTGTGTACTTTATTGTGGTGCTATTTGTTTGTATTCATTATGATCTAAATTTTTACTTCTAAAAATATAGCCTATTCTTGAGAGATGAATCTTGGAAATTTTTAATTTATTATTATATTTCTATAAGAGTGTTAAATGGGTGTAAATCCTAGAGAGATCTTGGTCTTCATTGTATTCTCATAATGCAAGATCCTTTTCCAATCCAAGGAACTTTTGTCATCAAAAGTATAAAGAAATATTGAGAAGTTATTAAGCCATATTTTGTGCAAAATGAAAATAGATTCAAATTTGATTTGTCTATAGTTTATTTGTTAGTCTCATATTATCATTTTCTAGGATGAACCCCTGGTTGAAATTCCTTGTGTCCATTCTTTGAATTTTTAATAGAGGTATTAAGACTCTCCCAAATCCTTTTTCAAGGAACACTAGTAGCCTTCTTTCTTGGCCTAAAGGCAAGGTGAATTATAGACTCACCAATTAGGATTTTGAATCCTTCAAGACTATTGTCAACTTCATTATTATGAAAATATTGTACAAAATTGGGGTTAGAAGTTTTAAACCATGGTGGAAGGATTGGAAATGTATCTTGATACACAATTTTATAACTATCAATCTTATAGAGGTTATTCTTATATTTTTCTACATATGCATATGGTGTAAAAGCTTAATGATATATGGCCTTTCTTGTCCTTAATTGCTACTTTGCATGTGTAAATTCTAGACTATTTGACAAGACATTATTGATCCAAAGGTTACTTTCCTAGTGCATTCTTTATTAGGGCCTTCTTATTGGCTCTAGATTAATTCATTTAGGAGTTTCCAATCCTTGCTACCCATTTTTTGGGCATCTAGAAACACTAACGCCTTTTCTAACTCCTTATCCTAGAGCTCAAATAGCTTGGCATTACATTCATGATTTTTAAGCCATTTAGACCCGAGGCTTTTTATCAACATATGATCCTCATTGGAGATTGACCCAAAATACCTATGAAATATCACTAGATCTGGGATTCTTTCAAAGTGAAAACCCTATTTAGTATTTAGAAAGATAGAATTTTTCTCTTTTTGTTGGATGTGTTGTTGATAGACATTCTCCATGTATTGCTAAATTGATGATATGATCCAATGTGTTAATATAGATACAAGTGCAAGCTAGTAAAATTGCACTTAAAGTGACACACTTATAGGTTCTTCTTGATCACTAGGTAAATGCCCCTTGTATAGTTGTTGGAATGCCATTGAATTCCCCTTCTCCTTAAAAAATGGTCTAATCCCCTATTAGAGGGTGTGGACATGAAAAAAGTCAAAATACACATGAGCATGATGATTCTCATCCTTCTCATTGTATATGTTATGGTCACAATGTTGATAATTGGTCTTATTCCTCTCATTAAAGTTCACCTTCTCCTCAACATCATTTTAGAGTAGCCCAAGTTTGGCCAAATAGTGTAAATTCAGCTTACCCTAACCATTTTTCTTACTAGTGCTACCTCTTAGCCTCTCGAGGAAGTGTAAACTAATAAGAAAAATCTCGATGGTGCCCCTACTAGCATGAAGGATAGGAAAATTTGGATGTGTAAAAAAAAAGGCCGGTACCCGCCTCCTATTAGTGGTTCTAAAGCTCTAGCTACTTCGTAGTTTTGTTTTCTCTTGTATATGTATAAGACTCTAGCTTGCCTAAATTTAACGGTGTGACTATCTCCACCCATCTTTTTTTGGCGATATAATATATTTAAAAGACTTTTATAATTAATATAAATGTCTATTTCTTAAATAAAAAATTAATTTGAAATAGCAATTTAAAATATTTATATTTAATAACTCACTCTTATATGATTTATGGGACAATAATTAAGTTTTATTTAGCATATTTGACATTGAAATATTTTTCCTTTCACTCAAGGTCTCTAAAAATGATTAAAAAAATATACAATTTTAACTCTCTACTTAAACATCACACTTTTCAACAATTAGAAAGTCAATAGTAATTTTACACCTCATTTTTATAAAAAACAAAATTTATCCATTCTTTCCTTAAGAAATACAGTTACATAATCTCTCCTCCTCCATGGATCTCCTTTCCTTTGTTTGATGTTCACATCTTTCTTGTAGAAAATATTTAGGCAACATAGTTTCAATACTTGTTCTGGATACACTTCTCTTAGTCTTTCTTGGATTCCTCTTAATAGTACTGTAAAATATGTGTTGGTATACTCAATAGTTGTGAGACACTGCTATGCTGAAAATGAATCATTTTCCTTCTGTGTGTGACTAATCTTTCAGCTTTGTGATGAGACAAATAATGATTATTTGTATGAAAATTCATGATAAGAAGTAGATGGAAATGAAATTAATAACATAAAACAAAGAAATTACTCAGAAAAATATAAAAATTTAACAGTCAAATAATTAATAACAATTTTACAATTCATTTACACACAAAAGGATAAAAAAATTATAATTCATTCGAAAAAAAAATAATTCTTTTACAATTCATCTATGCACAAAACTGACAAATAATTACCTATTTTTATCCATTATAATGCACGTCTAAACTTTATTCCTCCACAGCATATCAACATTCTCAAT
This sequence comes from Sequoia sempervirens, assembly GCA_007258455.2. Taxonomy (NCBI): domain Eukaryota; kingdom Viridiplantae; phylum Streptophyta; class Pinopsida; order Cupressales; family Cupressaceae; genus Sequoia; species Sequoia sempervirens. The sequence goes on from VDFB02152474.1 coordinate 97,844, forward strand.
GGCCTCTTCAATCTGAAACCTGTTCTGGACATGTGAGGGAAAGGTAACGTGCGGTAACCCTTTACCCTACGCAACACCCTAACTTTCTTCCTCCTCCTCCTCCTGATAACTAAACATTTCATTGTTCTCAACTGTGTTAAATTGGTTAAATTTGTTTGCTTTGTGGACTCTACACTAATGTCACGCTGCCCACTTCTGGTTTGCACCGCTTTTCTCACATATCCCCAGTCACCCAAATCCAAGTGACTAATAATGCTGGTGCTGCCAACAAAACAAGGCCATATCTCCGTTGGAACACTGGTGTAGTCATGAAGAGATGCATTCTCCAAATGGAACAGACTTTCAAGAGAAGAATCCCCATCTTTCATCAACTGCAAAAGCTTCCCACGCCTGCGAGACCCATTTTCCTTAACAACTCCATATCTGCTATAGTGATTGCTATTAAGCATGTATTGTTCTTTCTGATATCTTAGAATCTTAACAATCTTCTCTTTCTCAATTTCCCTGCTGATGTTAATGTTCTCATCATTCACTTCCTCAATCTCTTCCTGCAGTTTCCCACTCCTTTGCCTCATTAATCTCGTAACAACACTGTTAGAGATTGATCATTAATCTTGTAGCTCAACATGTGTTATCAGAATTAGGTTAAGATTCCAAACACCTGTAGTATGATTTAAGAAAGTTGGTTGAAAATAAATTACACTCGGATCTGATGAGCTGATCAAAAAGGGGCTGATAGTTTAGTTGGTAGAACACTCCAGCAGTAAATGGAAGGTCCTAGATTGAGTCCTAACTGATCCATATGAACTATAACTCAACAAAATTGATATGATAACTGATGAAAGAACTAGGTTACGAGTTTCAAGCCTCTGCAGCATGATTTAAGGAGACTTGTTGAAAATAAGTCACATCTGGAGGATAATGAACTGATCAAAGAGGGGCCGATAGCTTAGTTGGTAGAACACTCCAGCAGTAAATGGAAGGTCCTGGATTTGAGTCCTAACTGATCTATATGAACTATAACTCAGCAAGATTGATCATGATAACTGATAAAAAAAAGCCAATTGTCATTCATGGATTAGATTGGTCTTACTGTGTTACATTCTCTTCTCCTATTTCTCCACATGAGTACAAAAACAACAAAACAAAAATAATGAAATCCAAGTCATAGAGTCAAGATTACCTTAGAAGCGCCGCTAAAGGGCAACTTGTACGACAAGAAGCATAATTTAGCCCGTCACAGTGCAGAAAAAGCTAAACTAAATGTTTCGTTTGGGAAGTCATGGAATATTTCTTAATCACAGGCAACTGTCTTATTTGCCGACGGTGTGTTATAACTAAATGTTTTAAATAACAAATAGAAAATGATCTTAACCAGTTATTGGTTGTGTCTTCCATGGGGCATATTAAATCAGAACTCCTACCCATTTGTTTAAGTAAAAATCAACTTTTCCTGATTGAATAGGCACCATCTATTTGTTCAAGGAATCAAAAATAAATCTTACAGAGATTTTTAAAATTTTAATTCTTATCATGTGGATTTTCCTTTTGTCTCCTAGTACAATAATTGGTTGGACAATTGGATTATGGTTTGACTGGTCACGAGGGGAAAAGGATTTTGCAGATATGCACAAGACTGCTGAATTTATCTTATGGAGCAATCTCTTGTATCTATTCTAAGTACACTCGAAGGTTCAATGGATGCAAAATATTATTATTTTATTTTATTATGATTAAATTGTTGTAAGGGTGAAGTAAGTGTGTATATAATAGTTTTGAATTAGGTTAATTATATAGTTACGAGATTGATCTATTATGTTTAAGTCAATTTTACAATTCAACATTGATTTTTTTATTCAAAATTAAATTTTAAATTTGAACCGAAGTTGGCCAAGTCCTAATTGATTGTTATTTATTGTTTCTCATTCCAAACCTTTGCAATTGTGTGCCTAGAACAATTATAAAAGGACATCACCATAAGGGCATTTTAGGCCATCACTTATCATCCAAGTTTGATTCCTATCATTCAAAATCATTCACCTCTAGAGGTGATGCCTCTCAGAATCACTCATCCCCCTATCATAACACTATTTTGTATCAATTATTTCAATTGCATCAAATTCTTTGTCAACACATTAGAAAACCCCAGTTCTTGCACTAAGTCATTGCATCACCCTATTGGGCCCTTTTAACATTTTCTTTAAGTCTATGCAATAATCATCAATATGGGTCTAAAAGAAGTTAGAACCATGACAAGATTAGATTACAAGCTAGGAAAAGCTATGAAATATGTGTAATTGTAAGATTGGGTTCCAAATGTCTCCCCTATATAATCTCCAAAAGTAGGGAGCGAATAACAATACTAGCATGTGTAAATGCATTGGGACACAATATCCTTATTTTTATATTTTCAAGTTGAAATGCACATGTAAATGACTACATTCACAATTGTGACCTTAGGGCATGCATTGTGGTCTAGAATATGCATGAATGACAAGGAATTATTTCCTAATTGGTTGCAATATTTTTCCACTTCTATCCTAGGGGAGGTATCACCACAAATAGGGATTTTCTCATTTTATATGGCCATGGAAATCATGTTGCATTCAAGATAATTAAGGAAGGCATAGAGGCATTGACCTACTAACCTGAGTCCCAACATATACCAACCACAAACTAGAAGGTGTTCCAATAGATGTGTGTATTCTTGTTGTTCAAGAGTTACTTCAAAAAATGAAAGACAACATGGATGACAAGCCATCCCCAAATTAATAAATTGGAAAGGAAGAGTTGGCAACTCTTGCAAGCAATGCCTTAAAATAAGCACTAATGGATTCTAATATTGTTAGTAGCTTTCAAAGAATGAGAATTTGGCCACTAGATTGCACCACTCTTCACAAGGACACAATGCCATGTGTGGCCTTCATAGTTAAAGGTGAAGGAGGGATTATTGTGACATAAGATGTTTTATGGTTGGCTATGTATAAAGAGGATGAAGTAAACAAATACTTGGAAGTAATGTAGTATCAATACACAAATACAAGCAATGAGCTAAATAATGAATGCATAAAATTATTAGGTATTGGAATGCAAAATTATGCAACTAAAACTATTTGTAATGAAGGTGTAGATAGTCCAATATATATAGATCATGTAAGTGAATTGGTTGAAGCTATAGTTAGTGGAAAATGACTTAGTTTTCCTATATAAACTAGCTAATCATATGTATTGGTTTTAGAAAGAAGCTACTACAAAGTGTAGTGTAGAAAAATGTACACCTTTACATTTTCACACTATGTTTGGGTCCCTTAATTAATTGGACTTAATTAAGCCTCTAATTGGCCTAACTATGCATTTAAAAGCCTAATTAATCTTGTTTTTTGAAAGGGAAGCTTGTATTAAACAATTGCAAACATTAATTAAATTTCATTGGAAATTTAGTGTCCTAGATTTAGTTCCTAGGACCCATTTTCCCAAGGGCGAATGGGTCCTCCTTAAGTTGAGGATCTTAAATTTTAATATGTTTTTGGTGGCAGTTTTATGATTCAAATTCAAAATTGCAATTGTCCGCGTCTCATACTTTGATGATATTTTGACCATGACTTACTATGACTTATTTTGACCATGACTTATTTTAACCATGACTTATTTTGACCATGACATATTTTGATAATGTTTGACCATGACTTTATGAGATTTAATATACGAATGATGATATGTGTTAAAACAATATAATATACTACAATGCTTTGATGTATGGGAATGTAAAAACAAATAATTGTTTTCTTTCTAGAATTATGAATGCATTTATATGTTGATTAATTATTGTTTAAATTTATGTTTCTATAATGGTTACTAATACACTTTCATTTTTGCACGCCTGAGTGCATTTGAGTTTTAGGTGATCAAAGGCCCAGGGCGATCGAAGGCCAAGAGTGTGATTGAGGAAAAGAAGGTTAGCTTCCCGACAGGGTAAAAGAGGAGAAGCTCTCGATTACGCACACACCACTTAAAGCATGTAGCTGCATTAGGTCTTGTTTGTCCCTCAATGTGATTGCGTGAAAATGGTAGCATAGCAAATTTAAATTACGGTTCAATTAACCTTAGAAATGATGAAAATAATATGGCTTATTCTATTTTAATTATCCCTCATTATATATTTGAGCAACAAAAGGATAAATCTGTTTTTAAAAGAAATGTAATTAAAAATAAAAACAAAATAAATAAAAGAATAAATATAAATATAAATCTGTTTTACATAAATGAAATTTTAATTATAAGTAAAAAGGTATATATATATTTCTGTTTTGGGTATATGGTTAATTTTCCAAAAGAATGAAGAATGAACAGCCCGAGAGAACATTGGGCTTGGAAATTCTGTCTTAAAACCAACAATTCACTGGGCATGTGGCAATCCTTGGAAATTGCATGAGAATTTCATCTGTCATCTGGAAATTTTATGCATGATCCTCGAAAAAGAGGAAGAGGGCTTTAAGAAAGAAAAGAGGACTTTGATTGAGTCATATCGGAGAGCTCTGGAACAGAGGCGAAGCAGGTATTGTTGGGCATCTGCACTGGAAGCAAATTTTGCCAGGTTCTTTTCATTGCTATGCTTTCTTTTAATTTTATTTAAAACTGCAGTAAGGAAATGGAAGGAATGAAATGTTTTATTCTCTGATTAGAGTACAAACAACTGAGAAATCTTTCCAATTTCGTTTTGAAATCTGGGTAACAGCTTACTTCTCTGTGTTGCAATTATAGAATACACATTCCTTCTTCAGAGTTAGGGTTTTCGTTCTGTTGCAAGTTTGCATTTTATTGAAATGATCTCAAGTGTAATTACAATTATATGTCTGCATATCTGGTCTGCATAAAAATTCTGTCATCTGAATAAAATCAAAATGTCTTGAGATAAATTCGAATGCAGTTTATACTGGGCAAATGTCTTTATTTTTTTCTGAGTTTTGAAATTGCTAAGGGAATTATTTCCCTTGCCCTCCCCATGGGAAGGTCGTGGACTGTGGGAGGCTCGCGCCCTCCACAGGCCGCGGCCTGTGGAGGAGGCGCGAGCCCCTCACAGCCCGCCCCCTTTCCATGGGAGGGGCAAGGGCTTTCCTGAGCCCTTTAGTCGTACAATGCCAGTAAGGAAACCATGTAAAATATCCTGTTCGGTGTGCACGGCCAGTGAATTCTTTGAACAGATTTGAAAACCAGAATTTCTTACTTCAAATTATACACAGCTGTACATGAATTCTTCACACATATATATATATATATATATATATATATATATATATACATATATAAATAGATATCCATGCATTTATGTGCCAAATGCAAATTGAAGCAGGAAACTCATTTCCAGAAAATAGTATGAACTCTGTTAATTATGTGCCAAATACAAATTGAAGCAGGAAACTCATTTCAATAAATATGAACTTCTGTATTTATAATACCAAATAGAATTAGGCGAGCTGTTTCGAGGAAAATAGTATAGTTTCTACATTAATTATATGTGCCAAATACAAATTGAGCGAAACTCATTTCGAGAAAATAGTATAACTACGGTAATTATGCTTGCCAAATACAAATTGGCGGGCAACATAAAAATCTGAATGAAAGATTATCTTTCAAACCTCAAAATTTCTGAATAAATTGCACTATATCAGTATATTATTATTACTCTGTAACCTGTATTGAAATTGGGAATTAAACTGTCAGTCAGTTTGAGCTCGGAAAGAATAGAAATTCATATTGAAAACAGAAAACACTGTTCTTACTTTCATTTAGTGCACTGAAAATTATCAAGATATATATATATGTTCTTCTTTAAAACAGAGCCTATATCCAAATCAAAAAGGGACACTTACCAAAGAATAAATGACATCTTACAACTGAATTACAAAGGATGTTCTGAAAATTCATTTCTTTTAGAATTGATTGAATGATTGAAGCATTTATGAAAATGTATAAAGTTTCTGCTTAAGTATTTATTTATACTTCACTATGGTAACTTCCGGGACAGGGTGCCGAAGGTGGGCAAATAGAGACGGTAGTATTACCTTTTCTAATCTACCATTACTTGTATTATTTTGCTTGGCCAAGCACTGTACCATTGAAATAGATGGATTGTTTGTTTTAAAAGCCTAGAAATTTATTTGAGTCTCTGCCACCTCCTGTTGCAAGAAATGTGTTTATTTCTCATGTTAGAAATGCATATAGGCATCAGGCACGCATCGAGAGTTCCCTCCTGTTTTGCTGTTTCGGGTTGCTAGGCTCCTTTATGCAGGGCCGTGGATTCCTTCGAGTTAGGAAGGGACCCAGGGAAGTCATGGACTTCGTGGTTGGGCGGAAATGGCGCCTGAATCCCATTCTTGGCCCCAGCTCGCAAGAAGACCAAGGTGTCACGGTGGTTGGTGGTTCCAAGTTTATTTGCTATCGATGTACTTATGTATTATTCAGCATTGGCTTGTGAAGCCCATTTTAAATGTATATGTAATTGACATTCTCTGTTGTAACTTTGAAATAGAAGTATGATTTGAAATGTAACATTGAAGTTTTTATAACTTAGCATAGAAAAGATGTTTCTATTAGAATTGTTGATTCTTCCAAGTAAGATTGAATACATGTATATGAGAAAGTCATTTGAAATACTTATGTTTTGTATAATCTCGATACACTACATTGATGTATTTATTATATATATGAAATGCAATTTAAATTCTCTTTAATAATATCATTTGAAAGTGTTATGAACAATGTTGACTTCTTGGAAACCTTTTTATAATGGTTTGAATAAATTTAATACTCTTAATTTCTCTTTAATGCTGATTTAAATGGATTGAAAACACTCTTAATTTTAAAACTCGACAATTGTCAACCTTTGATGTTTAATTGTCGAGAAATTAGAAAATCACCTAGAAATACAAGGTATTTTTATCAATTCACTATCTAGAATCAAGAAGCAAGATTATCCAAATTGCATAAGAGCAAAAATTATTGTCAAAAGTGTTCAAGAGCATATTTATCAGCCTTCTACATCAACATTCAAGATCTCAAGCATCATGTCTAAGTTATTTGCATCTATGGATGTTTTTGGAGCTAACATTGTCATGTAGGTTTCAAACATTCAAGCATCCAATCAAGCAATTCATGCAAGATCAAGACCTTAGAGAGATGTGTTAGACTTTAGTCCTCTAAGGATCTCCATTTAAGGGTATGGTGAGTTGCAACAAACTAGTCTTCATTCATCATTTCTTTCATTCATGTTTCATTTCATTTCAGGATTTAGTACCAAAATAAGGTTTGACCAAGAGAAACTCCCGATACAAAAAAACAAAATTTTCTCTCTTTGTGTTTGCAGATTTTGGTGAAGAAGGATTGATTGATCAAAAGAGTGAGAAATTTTGCAAAGTTTCAAGTTGTCATCAAAGTTGTCAAGACACAATCTTAATTCCAAAATTTATTTTTGACTTTTTGATAGTGAGATTTGGAGGAATCGGGAATGCAAATCTAGGAGCAGAGGATTGTGAAATCATATTTTGGATCCTTGTATCAATACCAATTTTCCTAAATAAAATCTTTCTCGGGACACTCTTAGCGACTTTTGGTGGTAGTACATCAACACCCTTCTCAAATCTACTAGAAGTTTGTTGTGTTTTATTATTTTATACTTTAAATTGATCCAAGTTTCATTACATTATAATTGAGTTCATTTACTATTTTTAGTTTTTCTCCCCAAAGTGTTGTTCAGGAAAACTTTGCCCCGTCCTCAATCATAAGGAAATTTGCAAGATCTCCAATAGGGTTGACTCACCTAGGGTTGAAAGTTAATCCTACCTTTGGGATCTCATTTCCTAACGAAAGAAGAAAAATAGGTGCATACCCCCATTCCAATAATAGGAAACCCATTAGCACCCATTTTTCATCATTTCACAAAGTAAGGGGTGTAAATAAATTTAGAAAAAAGTTCATGTGAGTCTTTTCATGACATCATTGTCACAACATGATCCAAGGAGGTTGTATAATATATTAAATATACTATGATGCAAAAAATAAGGCTATATTTATGATGGGGATGGTAGATAAAAATAGGATGTTAAATTTGTGTCATACACTCAAGAGTATGAGTTGTTAATGAATGAATTGCTCTCAATTTCTCAAGATTCCAATGTGGATGGTACATTTGAAGCAACCTAAATGCTCAACCAATGTGCTTAAAATGAGTAGGTAATCACAAATTTTAATGTTAGATGCATACATGTACAAATGTTGAATGAGTAGGAGCAACAAAACTTATTATAAGCAATAAAAATAAAAAGTAGGAGCAACAAAACTTATTATAAGCAATAAAAATAAAAAATAAGAAAACAAAAAACTTGAAAACATAAATATAAGTCAAATCCTATTTCTAATCTAACAATTACATTACAAACCTCAAATTAAATGTAGTTCACTTGCTTGGATGTGGATTTGTGTTAGCAACATAACACTTTGATTCAATTGATGGTAGATTTTGACATAAAGGATTTACATTAGTGATGAGCCTATTTATTAGATAGTTTTTTGTTATCTTTATGTTGCTTATTAGACACTCCTAAGACAATTATTCCTACTGTATGTCATCTTTTATGTCTATTATGTAGACCTTGAACTTGGTTAAAGTATATGGAAATGCAGTTATGATATGATGGTGTTGCTTGATTTGTATGTGAATATGTATGAATCATAATTGATATCTGTGTTTAATCATGGTAGTTAGTATTGTGTATGTGTTTTATGAACTAACCCCCTTGCAGTTTGAGAAGACACTGTAGCCCATAGCAACTGTTGAATGCAACCTGCAACCGAAGGAGTTCCTAGACAACGAAGCAGGGGATGTTCCCGAATACACTAAACACAACAACTACAACATGGAGACACCTGATGAAGACAATCGTGTATCATTATGATAAAAATAAAGGCATTAAAGAAGGCTCGAACTCTGTTATCATTAGGATTCTGGCGTAATTGATCTTGTGTTCCACGTTTTAGTTCTATTATTGTAGATTTGTAATCCTATTTGGATTCTTATTTCTTTTCAGTTGCAGTTAGGATAGATAAATCTTAATTACGCTCTGATATCTAGTAGAGTTGTGATTAATGATTTCAGTTTAGATTTGTGTTCTGAATAAAATCCCTCATGCATGTATATAGATGATGGTTGAGCCTTTAGAATAAATAGATGATTAGTCTTTCATTTGTGGATTTGGTTATCAAACACTTTTCAATTTTCAGTTGTTATATAGACATGTTGATTGTTCAAATATGGTTTTTCTGAATACGATAGATTTGAACAAGATTTCATGTGATATTTTTGGAATGTGTAATGAATGATCTTGAGTTTATATGGTTGATTTGAATCTAAGGATTTAGATTTGGTTTAGTTTAGTGGAGACAACCACCTAAGCAAGGGCCACTCAGGTACTACCCTTCACTACATTTATAGTTTTTATTTTTGTTAGTAGTTACTTCATAATTGCATGATAAGTTAAGATAAATTCTCATATCAAGTTATACATAATTGTTGTTCATGTTCATAATTGCATTCAGCTAACTTATAGTACTCCAGAGTGTAGAATAGGTTCAGTTATTAGTTTCCAATTAGTTTCAACAATTAACCTGTTAACAACAGTTCAGTCATAGACTATGTTGTAGGTACTTGTAGCCAAAGCACCAACTTTCCTTCTTTCATAGTTATTCATTTTTATGATTTTACAACAAGCATAATACCTTCACTAGGATAATTTAGGTAACCTTAGGTCTTTGAAAGTACATACAGTGCCAATACCATCACAAATCTACTAGCCCTAGTCGATAATCTAATGAAAGTATTTTTAATGTCAAGTGGATTGTTTAGCTAGGTTTTCCCCTGAATTGAGTGATTGCCACCAAGTTTATTAGGCATTAGAATGGACTCTACATTTTTTGCGCCTTTTCCAGGGATGGTGCTATCTTCATAGACTTGTTTTTCCAAGCTAAATTATAGTTTACACTTTGTTTTTAGCATTAGTATTGTTAGGTTTAATCTTATCAAAATACCAAAACATTCTACTAGCATTGTGTAGGATTCGTTGCTATAAAAAGTTTACCTATTGTATGCGAAGGCAGAGAGAGACATTGGGAAGGTTCCTCCCCTCTACATGTAAACAAGCTAGAGAAGATAGTGGTGACTCAGTACTCAGAGTGAGGGTATTATTGAAGAAGAAACTTCCCTTTCACCAATATATACTACACCCACAAAGGGGAAATACCGAACCATGGGTGATGTAGTGGATGATCCACCTAAACATGTGACCTTTGAGTTCCCAATCACCAACCAAGAAAGGGCTATTGTGCTGAAGAATATCCCTCCTTTCACATTCTTAGTCTTTTATGGTTTGGTGACTAAAGATCCAAACACATTTTTGATTGAGTTTGATGTCCTATGTAGGAGCTATGAATATACCTTTGATGCTCATAGGCTCAATCTGTTCCCTGCCACTCTAAAAGATGTTTCCCTAAGATGGTTTATGGGATTAGGCAAGGATGTTATTCCATATTGGGATACCATGAAAACACTATTCTTGGAAAAATACCAAGAATATTGTAGAGGACTTGATAGGAGGAGAGATGACATTTTCAAAATTTCATAGAAGGAGGATGAGCCATTAGAAGACTATGTGGAGAGATTCCAATTCTCTTTGAAGAAAAACCCATAGAACAAGCTATCTGAAGAATCCCTCAAGTTAGTAATTTTGAGGGGAGTCAATAAGGACTACATGGATGCCCTCAATCTTATTGGGAAGGGGATTCTTCTCAACTACCATTTGAATAAATTTGTAGGGTCTACAAAAATTACTCTAGGACCTTCACTAAGAAGCCAAGGGGAGAAATGACATCCACCATTGGAAAATCATTTATTGGGGTTTCAAAGATAGAGTTAAGTAATTTGTTTTCCAACATGAAGGACATTATCAATCACCTAGCAACTCAGTTGGACACTCTCCATATAAAGAAGAAGCAAGAGGAGGTTGAAGCAATGCTTACTAAATACTATCCCAACTATAGACAAAGACAAGCAAACTATAAATGTAAGAGGGTGGCTAGTATTAAAGAAGACAAAATAGAGAAACCTAATTTTCAACCACTTTAAGGAGAGGATGGACAACTATTTTGCATAGCTCAAAGAAGGCCATGGCAACAAAGACAAGGTATGCCACAAGACCCTCTAAATTTCAATTCATCTTTTCCAATTGGAAATCATAACTTTTTTTCTTGGAATTCCCAACCTTGGCCAAATAACCAAAATCAATAGAAAATCCCTCAAAAATGGAAACAACCTCAACAAAAATGGAACCAATAGCAACCAAATACTTGGTCACAACAAAAATTTCAAGGTTCCAGTTATAATCCTCAATGGCCAACACAACAAAACCAGTGACAACCACAATGGAAAAAGGTCAGCAGTGGCAACAAAAAAACATGAATTACCAACAACCTTTACTCCCTCCTTAGGCACAACAACAAGCATTATGCCTAATCTATCCAATCCAACATCTCAACCACCAAGAGCACCATAGTTACTTTCCCAACTTGCACCTAACCCTAACAACAATCCTATTCAATAGGCTTATACTAATGAGGCTATGCAATACCCCACCTATGGGGTAGAGGTGAGTGATGTCCACCTTAGGTTAGGAAAAACACTAGCTGGTCCTTCATCCCCACAGATAACTGAAATTGAATGAATAACAAAATAATACTTCTTGTAGATTTTTGTAATTGTTGCAAACAATTTCTAAGTGCATCTTATGTTGTTGGGAGTTTGTGTTTTAGGGTTGGTTTGTCCTTACATCAATAAGAAATGGAAAATTAAAAAAGTGAGATGATTGATGCCCCCTTCAGAGATTATCCATGTGAAAATCGCATGGGTGATCTCTTGAAATAAGAGATGTGATAAAATGTTAGATGGAAGATGGAAATTTGAGAAAAATATACACAAGAAACATGATTATGAATGAAATGACCTAATGATGAAATTCATATATTAACTTTGAGTTTATCAACTTTTATTTGATATAGCAATGAATGTTATGCAATAGGGTATACAAGACCAAGGTGAAAATGTAACCAATACATGGACTAACTCTTAAGAAAAAAATAGACAATCTAGGATGTTTTGACACTCACAATGCATTTGACACACTTGGTCGATCCATGATGAGACAATCAACACACATAAGGATTTCTCTACACATCACCAAGGTACATGACCTTGGTGGGTCCAATGAGAGAACAACCATCAAAAATGTCACATAGAAACAAAAGACCTTGGCCCAGTGTATACCATTCAAAGAACGCCATGACATGAAATGATCATGGTGACCTTGAGTAGGAATAATATGGGTCAAAAGATAAATTAAAAGAAAGATCAAAATATAGAAAAGATAAACCAAAGAAAAAAGATAAGCAATTTTCAACTGAAACATAGTAGTGACATCTTATGTCAAGGTGTGGGAAATACAAAAAGATGGATTTAGATCATGTCTAGTTTATGGAAGTAAGCGTCTCACTTAAGACATGTGATGTGTGATAGGAAAATTTTTACATGGAAAAGGATTGCTTTAACAGTATGTTATTAAGGTTGATGTAGATTTCTACGATTTTGCATTAAAAGTGCATATTTCAAATGTGTTGTTTGAAGGTTTGAAAGCACATGTTGATGTTTGGTGTCTGTGTTTGCATGTATTGATGGATTTATGGGAAGTGCATGCAACTTGTTGACTGTGGAAAGTATCCTAGTCTCTAAGTGAGCCAAAAGGCATAACCAATTTTTATTCTATTGTAGGATGTAGTCACCTGCCCCTAGTGTATAACAAGATGTGAAATGAAATGGATGCAAAAAATAAACTAAATGATGTGGAAATGGATGGGGACCTACAAGATAGAAAAGTTAGGTTTATTACACATTCAACACTTGTGAGCAAGTTTTCACCATGGTACTTGTCCAAGGCGCTACTAAAGGACATTTTTAATCAATACCATTTTTTTGGATTTTGGATTTTTTTTTAAATTGGTATTTTTTCAATTGGGATATATTCATAAAATAAAGAATAGAAGCACTTGAGGTGCACATTGTTGACTATCAATATAAAACACTCAATCTTCTTGATTATGATTGAGGTGATTCTAGTATGACTAAATATGATTGAGGGCATTGATGCATTGGAGTGATCTAGACTTTTTGACTTAGGAAAGAATGTTTTGTAGATTCCATTGGCTAAGATAATATTGTTAATGTTTGCACCACAAATATTGTTTTACACCTCTTTTACTATAAGATAATATTTTTTCAAAGTAAGGTATCTTCAAAGCTCCTTTGATATGATGTTCAACAAGGGATTGTGAAATGGAGTAAATAATGGATGACTTTTTTACATTGAATGTGAGATATGATGGGTGGTGAGGTGTAACGATAGAGGAATTTACAAATGCCATTATATAATGGATTGGTGGGACCAATAAGTCCAAGAATGAATTCTAATTCTGGGACATGGGACATGAGAACCATAAGGGATTCAATTAAATCCATGGTATTTGATCCTTTATTATTGAATCTAGATACTTTTTCTTCCTTTGACATATGAATGGTAATATAAAATATTTTAGGATCAGTATCTATACCTAGAGCGATCTTTTGTGATTACTTTGCTAAGATTGTTGATTAAACTTGCCAATTTGAAAATTTCAAGGGAAAGTTGAGTTCCTTGTCTATTGAAGCCTTGAACAGGTCTTTATGTAGACTCAATATAATTTTTTCTTTTCTTTTCTATTCGGTAATGTCTTGAAAATGTTTTTACTAGAGGATTTGGATTTTTATTTATTTATAGTCTTTTATTCTTTTGAATTTTCAAGATTGAGGAACTCAACTTGTTTCCAAAATAAGCTATTGGATCTAATTTTATGTCAAAACCTTGTTCATGGTTGTTGAATGGAAAATATTCAAAAATTCCCATGAGATTAGATATAACTTCATCATTTTTTAATGTCTATAGACATAAGATCTTGTTGCTACTAGAGAATAATTTTCGGAATGGATGACAAGAAGGTTGATGAAAGGGGCGATAAAAGGCGATTCGATGGTCAGTCGCTTGGTTGTAGTAGTGGCCACGGGGTTCAAACCCTCGCTGGCCAGTGCTTGAGGCCTTGTGCCTTCGCTGGGCCTTTGTGCTCATGGGTTTGGTAGTTCTTGTGGTTTCTTGTACCGGTTCATAGCATCCGGTCAAAAAATTTACCCCTAATATATGGTGCATTGCACCTTTAAAAAAAAAAAAAAGAAGGTTGATGAAAGGTGTAATGGAAAAAACACTTAGATAATTGAAGAGGGTGATGATTTCAGTGAAAGAGTCTTCAAAATATTAACCCTTAGCACTTTTAACAATAAGAACGGTTCTTTCCACAATATTAGAGGGGTGATCCCACAAAGATGGTTTACAATTTCTGGGAGATTCTGATTTTTGCTGAAATCACATATTTTTAGAACATATAATGATTTAAGCCTTAAAAAGTTCCATTTAAAGCATTCCAATTGAAGAGGGTTTGATCAAACTACCTTAGATCAAACCCCCTTGGATAGAACCCTGCTAGTTTTAAACCATACCTATAACAAAGTCTCCTTTACACCTATCAAAATGCTAATAAAAACACTTTTGATTTACCTTTGGAGGATCAATGAATTCATTTAAAATTTATTTTTGTAAGTATGTATTCCTTATTATAAGCTTCCCAAGAAGTATAATTTTAAATAAATTTAATTTAATTATTATATTTATTTTTTATTTCTTGTGAATGTAGGTTTTTCACCAAAAATCAAGCTATCTATTTTGTACATGTGGAAAAATAGAAGATTATCATTTTTTGTTTTGAAAAATATGAGTGCACCAGATATTGAAGTCCTTGATAAAAAAATAAATAAATTGATACATACAAAAAAAGTTGTGTTTAGTCGCCTATATGAATTATAACTGGTTTGACTTTGAAACTTGATTAAGGAAAAAATATTCAATAAAACACTATGAAACCAATTGGAAGCACAAGATATCATAGTTACAAATCTAAATTAAAAAAA
The DNA here is from genome assembly GCA_007258455.2 of Sequoia sempervirens. Classification (NCBI taxonomy): domain Eukaryota; kingdom Viridiplantae; phylum Streptophyta; class Pinopsida; order Cupressales; family Cupressaceae; genus Sequoia; species Sequoia sempervirens. The sequence continues at coordinate 112,992 of VDFB02152474.1, forward strand.
AAAAAGAATTTTATCCTTCATGGAAAAAAGTTATGTGTTATACGGTGAGCGTCACTCCTTAAAATGGTGTTTACTGAAAAAACTAGTTTTTGAAGGAGATGGAAAAAGAAGTGCAATCTGATTCCAAAATTTTTGAAAAAAATATATTTATATTCTACAGACAAAATTTCACAAATCACTAGTTTGCATCATCTTCAAATTCCTCACGGTTTAGCCACTATAGGTGCCCAAAAGTGAAGATTTAGTTAGAAAAAATTAGTTCAGTGTCCAGTTTGGCCAAAAATTGTAAACTAGTATTGTGGGATCGCCCAAAGGCATCGTTGGTATCATAAGATTCTTCCATAAGAGGCATCTATCCTAAACCAAATTTATGATGATTGAATTTTCTAGTGATTGGTTCAAGAGGACCTTGTTCATGTAATCACAATCCCCCTCCTTTATAATCCATATTATTAGACATTTAGAATGCCTTAGGATAGGTCTCTTTGACAAAGTATGGTGTAAATTCTTCATATCTATATAACTAAGCATTTATGTCCCTATATGTGATTTTTCATCAAGGAATCCATTTTGTATAAATATTTTTGTGTTACAGTGGATGACCTTAAATTTTGTCTTCTTATATTGTCATGGTTTGTTGTAGGACTTTGGAGAAAGATGGAGTTGACCAACATGGAAGGAATTGTGTATCTCATACTCCCCACACCCTTTGTCTACGATCTTGACCTTGATTTGGGAATTAGGTCCAGTGGATGATGTTGACCCCAAAGTGGTAGGATTGACATAGGATAAAGATGGTAATGACAATGTAGGGATGATGGCATCCAAACTAGGATAATGATGTGATTTGTTATAAGGACCTGGTCCAATAATTTTAAGTATTGAAATGGATTGGCGAGAATTGTGACTTCTACACTATTGTGTTAAAATTTGATACATTGATGGTATGTGAATGGGACTACCTATGTGGCATGGATCCATGGGTGACCAAGAACGATTTTATATGGTAGTTCAAGTTCAAGAATGTGCAACAAGGTGTTTTGTGGGACATGACACACCTAGATTGAAAGTCAAATGATGCATTGGGATTCTATTTTTGTTTCATCATATGCTCAGATAGTTATTTTCTTCTAGACTTCCATGTTAACTCATAATATCCCAATCGTTATATTAACTTGTAGGTACATAGATTCAAACCAGACTCGTCATCTATAAGGACTCATTTTACTTTATGTTTGTTGACAATAGCCTCTATGTGGAGTGCTTTGGTATGGGGTGCTTTGGTATGGGATGGTTCAATAGAAGGCATGTCATTTGGAGTGAATGCAAAGTGATAGGAAGAAGACAAGTGACCTATGAGGGCTTGAAAATGATTACGATTTCTACTGCTAGGGACTTGTGTCTCTCTCAAAACATGGTCCAATGTGTACTTAAAAATACGTGATGATCAAAGAAGCTCCAAGGTAGAAATTTATGTTGGAGTGTTCCTAAGATGCTCAAGGAAGTCGTATTGGGTAGCTTATTAGGAGGAAAAAGTTGTCCCTCAAATAGCATCTTGACCACACCTAGTAGTCATGGTGCATTTAAGACTTTTAGTGGTGACAATGTTTACTCATAGATTGAATTCTTCAATACGTTCTTGACTATCAAATCATATGAGGAGGGTGTGGTATATACATTATTTGTTTGATTATTTGTTGATGGACCTTTATTAGATATTAAAGGTTAATTTTGGTCATACTTAGTAAAAGGGTCCTAATAAATACCTAACTCTTATTAGTTGAATAGAATGAGGAATCTTCCACTATAAGTTCACCATGGTAAATAAGATCTTGGACAATTTTTAATTTGTATGCAATTGAAAAGGGTATGACCTTTAACACTATGGTAGTTAAAATATTTAAATTTTCCCTATACCATGTGGGCTTTGGTTTTCTTTTTTCAAAGGTTTGAGTATATGGATATCTAATAATATTCACATTAATGAGTTTTTGGAACATTTTTTTTATAGATTCCCTTAAAGGAGTATAGTTACACACTTGAGTTGTAAGGGGTTTTGGTTGTCCTTGCAAATATAAAAAAAGAGTTTGTTGGACATTTTTAATGACAAGGTTTGTTTAATTTGGTATTGTTGGTGTAATTTAAATAACTTTGGTATTAATGACCCCATTGCTTGCGATATTTTAGTTTTTAGGCCAAAATCTTGATTTATCATTTGTTTGAGTAGCATTTTTTTTATCCTTGTTATATATTTTGACCAATCCCTTAGCAACAAGGCCTTTATATCTATGGTGAATCCTTTGTGAAAGGTTGTGACACAATAGACTTGTAAGTGAAAATATATTTTTGGGATAAGATTTATTATGAAAATAATAATGAGTTATTTTTCTAGTATGGCCCATGGGAAGCAACTAGCAAAAAATCTCCATTGTTGGAGGAAGGAAGCAAGCTCTCACCATTTTGTTGCTTGACATTGCAAAGGTCAAGAATTGAAAGTTCATGTTCTATGTTGTAAGATAAATGGTTTACAAATCTTTCAATTAGTTGTAGAAAAAAAGTAAAGATGAAAAGAGTTACAAAAATCACTTCAGAGCTTATCCTCCTAAACTTTTAGGAAAAATTCTCATGAGTTATGTTTCATTGTATGCCACTTCATGACATGCCATGGTCATGTGGGTCTATTTTCCCTTTATATTTTTCTAGTTTTGGGAATTCACAATTATGAGCAAGAGGGATTGATTCTATTGATTTGTCAAAGGAGTAGGGGTATAGTTCTTCAAATTTGTATATTTTATTTTGTTGTGAGATCATCGTTTGAATCCTCATAAGGGTGTCCATCTCTTGTGACTATTGGGTGAAGGGATTCCCAAGAGTTGGATTTAGAACATGTGACATTGTTTGTTGATAATATGGAATTTTTTGGTATGAAGGTTGATATATGTTTGTGGTTGTATATACTTTTTTTGTTGAAGAGGTGTTTGTTGGTATGTTGATTATTGTTGGATATGTTGTTGTTGATATATGGGATGGAATGTAGGTGGTATGTATTGTGGTTTTTTATACTATTGTTAGAAAAGTGCTTTTTGATATGTGGAGGTTAGTGTATATTGTTGTTGTCATTGTGATTGTTGGAGGATGACTTGAGATGTGTTCAGAGGTGATGGGATTTTTTGTCATTGTTGAAATGAGGTTTATTGGTATTTAGGTTGAAATATAGGGGGTGAAAGGAAAGACGTTATAAGTTGTTGTGATGAAGTGTAAGATGAAATCATGGTTAGTTGAGTAAGTGATGGATGGGGTAAGGTTAAAGGTGGTAAAGACTGGAACAGTTGTATCATGGATGGGAATGAGGAATGTTTTGATTATTCTAGGTGGGTTGGATCCTAAGGTGAGTGGAAGTTAGACAATGTGTTTTGTTGTAAGGGAGGTGGATTCATGGTCCTATTAGAGGTAATAGGATTAAATATGTTGAACTAGAAAAAGTGGCAAACAATTCTTCTAGTGGGGATATCTATTAAGAGGGTAGGCAGTTATTTGTTGTGAATGTTCATTTAATGGGTTTTAGAAGGTGGATCTAATATAATGGGTTCTTGCATGGTGAAGTTGTTAAGCTTGGGTTGGTTGATGTTAGAGGAAACTATGGTTATGTTTTAGGGCATATCATACAAAATTTTTTGAAAGGAAAAGGTAACTACAATTCCCTTCCCAAAGAGGTTACTTAGTTTAGATTTGTCAAAGTTAGGAGGAATTTAGTACCCTACTCTATATTTTTTTCTAGGAAACACCTTTTATATAAAATTGCATGAAAATATAGATAGGTTTGAGTAAGGTCATTTTTCATTAACTCAAAAAACCTATGAGAGTGTTCAAGTTGATCCACCATGTCTTCTTCATCAACTCTAAGGTGGACTTGTAAACTCTCATCTTAACTATACTGACTAGTTGTAAATTTATTTGAGTTAGCTTTTCCATGTTTTTCTTTACTTGCAACCTAGTAAGGGGTGACATGAACCTATTGAATCTATTTTTTTTGTTGGTTTTTGGATTTTATAATTTTTTAGATTTTTGGATTTTCAATTTCTTTGGTTTTTTGAAAACTTAGACTAAGAAAAATATAGAAATATTAAAAAACTAAGGCTCAAAGGATAAGGTCTCATTTTGGCTTCAAGTGAGGAGGCTATAATATATTAACATGACAAACACAAAAGACACATGAACAATCCTAGAATCAATTAGGTAGGAGCGACTCTTATTGTGAGCCCATAATAGAATTAACTATTAAGTCCATTTATCAATATGAGGGATAGCTAAGGAGTACAAAATTTCATAGGATCCTTACCAAGGATGACCAAAGGTTTCATCCAAGGTTAGCTCTATCTCAATACATGGAAATACATTGTGAGTAACTTCAGGGGGCAATCTGCTTCCCTTGCACCACACTAAAAGATGATCGAAATGTCTTATCTAGGCTATACACGCATTATAGGGAACACTCAAAACACCACAAGGGTGTGTGAGGCCTAATCCATGAACACTTGTTCATCTACAAATGTGGGATTGGTGCGTAAGTTCAAATAAACCCTTCACCTTGTGTCCTAAATCGCCAAGGGCTCCAAGAATTTGCCAAACATGAAAGTGACTAGATTTAGGTATAACTTTTGCTCTCCCCCTTTTTATACTCCACTGGAATGCATGGTTGAGGTCATCCCATTGTGATGAAATCCAAGATAAGCCTCCTCAAAACAAAAAAAGAAAGAAGTGGTGTTTATGATTATCAAGGTCACACAAGCATGTGAGAGAACACCATACACACACTCCTTCAAGATTAAAATCCACTAGTTCTTCAGTTAAGCAAATTTTAGTGTGCAAATTTTATTTTAATCCCTCAAAGTAATAATTTGAAAAAGACACAGGCATGCACAGGAAAAAAGAAAGATAAAATTTTCTATAAAACTTGTCTTCTAAATGGTCATCTTGGAAAACCAACACATTAGAAGTCTTATGTCTTTTTGTTCTTTGGATTGCGAAAAGGATGGTTTTATAGTTTTATGCTTTAATGGTGAAACAATGCAACATTAAATGGTTAACCAAAAATATAAAAAAGAAGATACCAAAACAAAAAATAATACACTATTAGATTCCTTATGGAAATTTGATAAATGCTATTAAAAAAATTCATTGAAAAATAAGTTCATATGTGAAAGTTATGTCATTTGAAGATTTAAAAAGGACTCACAATGGATGATTTCACCTAGTTTTTTGGTGTTCAATTTGAAGAAATGAATTGATCTAGAGTGTCTAGCTTGAAACAAGCTTTCCAACACCTACAAAGAATTGAATATCTATTTCTAGTACAACAAAAGTTAGGCATTTTTCCAAGGAAACTTTTTATTTGAAAATTTAAAAGAGGTTACTTATGTTTTGAGGTTTTAAGGTGGTTTTGATTGTGTAGAACCTATGGCTTTTATGGAATAAAATGGTTTGCGTATAAAAACTAATTGTTTTTATGAATGTAAGGTGGTTTTAGTGTATTTGGGGGGGTTCTAAATGTAAAATCTATGGTTTTCATAGTGGGAAAAGTGGTTTTATTGGATATAAGGTAGTTTTCCTAATGAGGGGTAGATTTGGTGAGAAAAACATATGTTTTTGACATGGTTTTGAGAATTTTTATTGAAATCTAATGGTTTTGACTACAATTTGAAAAAAAAACACACACAATTTTGACTATTCTTCAATCAAAACATGAAGTTTTGAGCTATTTTTATATAGATCCATAATTTTAGCAAAATATATGGTGGTTTTAATAGATAGATCTATATTTTTTTTTAGAGAACCATGGTTTTCACACTAGAATATGTTATTTTAACTAAGAAATCTATGGTTTTGGATAGAAAATAGTAGCTTTTCCTTGTAAAGCATGGTTTTGACTATCACAAAGTTGATCTAGACAAGCAAAAGATGGTTTATGCAAATTATTCATGTTTTTTTTTTTTTTAAAAAGAGGTGATTTGAGACTTAAAAGAGGTGGTTTTAATATGACAAGGATGGTTTCCCATGAATGAATCATGGTTTTAGTTGAATATTAAAGGATTTGTATAATGCAAAAGTAATTTTAACTTGGGAAATGGTAGGTTTTACCTTGTAAGCTATGGTTTTAGACAATAGTAAGGTTGTTTTTAATATAAATATGTGGCTTTAAAACTTTATACTATGAGAAAATTAGAAGGCCAATATATGAATATGAAACATTAATCATAGAGTTCTTGTTTTAACAAGAAATAATTTCAAGACATTTAAATAAAATTTAACTTAAAAGAAAATGATCATAGGCTAAAATTCTAGCTACCACTAGAAAATGGTTAAATCAATCAAAACTTATAAATGATAAAATCTTTCAAGCACACATCAAACATGATGTTGGAAATCATAAATCACAATTGTAAAACATATTTAGTGTAACATGTTTTCTTGCCAAAAAGCCCTATTACCTATGAAATAAGCACACTCGAAGACAACAAAATTAGACAAAAATGTTATGTGTTCATATCAGGTTCATCAAAATGTAAGTATTCAAATTAAAAAGAAAAGAAAATAAAGAACCTAAAAAAATAGACAAAAACCAAATCCCATTTCTAATCTAACAGTACCATTGCAAACTTCAAATTAAATGCACAACTTCACTTGTTTGGATGTGGAAACCATGGCTTAAATTTGACGATCGACCTTACCTGTCAACAATTTTTTTAATGACGGTTATCTATTCAAAGGTGCCCTTAAAACATTATGATATACCTTAGTGTAAGTAAAATTATATATAGATCATATATATATATATATATAATTATAATTCTATATAAGTTTTGGTAGTCTATCTAAAATCTCCCCTTTCATCTGATACAATCTTTTTAAAATTTTGATTGTATTTTACGGCAAAAATCTCTAAATACAGTCATACGGTCATCAAATTTAAGCCCTGGTGGAAACCACTCAATAACACTTTGATTCTATTGATGGTAGATTTTGACATAATGGATTTGCATTAAGACTTGAGATTGATGAAAATGATTAAGGAATGATTGTATTTATATAATTTATAAGGAAAAGTCAATTAGGAGAATAGGATGACATCAAAGTCCTAAGTTAACTAGACAAGTTGTAGAGTCAACTCAACTGAAAAATGGAAAATTACCATTTCAAATCGCTGAAAGGATAATAATAATGAATTATTTAATTTAATTGATGGATAAATGTGAGGATGAAGTTTCCATTCAAAGATGAAGTCAATTGATGGTTGAAGAAGTTTCTTAAATTAGACAAAGTTAAGCGATGAGTGATGGAGAAGTTTCTAAAATAAGATGGAGTTAATTAATGAGATGAAAAATACAATTTATATTTGAAAATGGATAATTAGTTATCATTTAGTTTTATTTATTATTACTTTTTTTAGACATAAAAAATTAGGTAGCCCCCTTAGGGTACGGTCCCATGGAGGGGGGCTTCCTAAAACATTTCAGTGGGTGCTGCTGAGATTTTTTAGGAATATTTTAAAGCTGGTGGTCCCATGAATTCAATTTTGCAATTCAGCTTAAAAGTTTGAGCTCCAAAATTCAAGGAACGAAGTGGAGTAATTTGATAAAAATTAATAAATAAATAAAAATTCTCTCATTTTTTAGATTTTTTTTAGGAATTTAAAATTCTAAGTGATAGACAAGTGGTAGAAAAAGTTCCTAAAAAATTCCTAAGCTGTAGGGGCAATTTCTAGCTCCACCTCAATTTCACCCGCTGAAATTTGTAGTCCTAAAAGGTAGCATAATATTTTTTGCTTCATGGGACTACTTGATCCATGAAAATAGAAGCCCAAGCCCCACCCATGGGACCATACAATTATAAATTGCACTTGGTAAACTTTTTCACATGACCCATGACACTGTAATTATCATTTAATTAAATGGATAAATGGATTATTCAATAATGATTAAATGGTAAATAACTAATGATGGTAATAAAATGATATGTGATTATTAATAAATGATTTAATTAATGCTATGATAATAAGTGAATGTGATTTAAAGATTAATGAATGATATTATGATAATTAGGATTTGTTGATTAAATGAATTAATTTTAGTTTCTATAATTATGAATATAAGAATTGCCAGAGAAAAAAAGAGTAGATTAAAAAAAAAGAGTAGATTCAAGAGAGTAGAAAGAAAATTTGAAAGCAAACAAAGAAGACATACAAATTAAAAAATTAAGACATAGTTAAAAGGTAGAAATTTAGAGAGGAAAAGTGTAGCATATGAAGGGAGAAGGAGGTTCAATAGAAACATAAAAAGATTGATCAATAACTAAATATGACTAAAAGAATAGTAGATCAAGCACACAAAGAAATAATTTTTGATATTTGTAAAACACATGATTAAAGGGCTTGTACCGTATATAACAAAAAAAACTATATATGCTCAAAGTTAGGTTTATGGTTAACTTAGTATTATGTAATGACATAGTGGTGTAAAATAAGTGGATTTTAAATATATTTAAAACATCATGATATATAGTTGAAGTTTATATAGAGAAATATTATGTCAAATTTAGAAATCTTTATTACTAAAACCATATACTAATTTGGAAGTCTAAAAAGGGAAATACCAGTTTGTTACCTATAAGCCAATTTGAGAGTAGGTTTTCTGTTGTCAATGGTGGCGCATGAGTTGGTTTTTTCCTTGTCAAGAACTGTAGAGGAGGGGTAATGATGGTGTTTGTGTCCTTAACACTTGCAAATGAGTATGTTTCTACATGTCAATGCCTAAATGTGAATGAATAGGCTTCAACAACAAATCCCATCATTAAAAATAGTGGAGCATTAAGGGATAGGTGTCACATATATGGTATAAGTTAGGTTTAGGGTTAACCTAGTAATATATAGTGTCACACAGGTGTAAAATTAGTGAACCTCAATTACACTTAAATATGATGTAAAATTGCATATAACATGAAATTATAATGATATAATATGACATTACAAACTTGTATTATAACATTCAAAATATATTTTGTCATGTCATAAACATGCAATATTGATGTTTCTACATATATAGATTAATAAGTGCTAATTTTAGAGGATTTGTAAAAATTCATTGACCATTTAAAATAACCATATAAAAACTTCCTTCCACATTATGACTCATCCCACAATCCTTATTACTTCGTAGAAATATGAACAATAACTTTGAACTCATAAATCACATAAAAAAAAATACTAAATAACATACAAAAATATACTTAAATTTTTCACTAAAATCTAATATCCTTTTAAGAACTTGATGTACAGAAAATTAACTGTGCGGGTATGGGTCCTCTCCCCTACTGTCTCACAAGAGACTTTTGAGGATGGAGAAATATCTTAAATGAATTGAAAAAGGACACCACCTTGGTGTGAATGTCGCGTGCCAATCAGCACTAAACAACCTTATCCTTACACAAGAACGCTGGTCAGTGGCAAGGTAACTAGCCAAAAGCTAAACCATGCATGACACGCTTAAAGCAAGATGAGTTCCAGGGAAATTCAATTGACAGTGTGTAGGAGTGGAGATCAACGACGCGGATAAGTGTAAGTGGATAAAGAAGAATCCCGAGGAAAAGATGGAGTATAGTATGAATTGGAAGCAATCAACAATAGCTGCACCATTCCCATCCTCTGGTTGGTCGTCGCCCATGACATCTGCAATGGCTTTGCCAAGGTACCTCTCGTCTCCATACATTTTGTTTGTTTTAAATTAGTGTAAATTCTCATTAGTTTTGGGATGTGCCAATAAAACTCAAAACAGCTATCAGAATTTACCCTCGACATGAGCACATCCATTACCAAAATGTATAAGCATTGTTGCTGCAGAATAGTTCTATCATTGTCTTGGGTTTTTCACAGCGCGGTCTGTTCAGAACTTTCCGTATCCCCAAAGCTTACAATTCTTGCGGCTGTATCAAACATGGGAAATTATAGAATGTGGATATGCTGACAATGCCATCTATATGAACTTAATATATATCTCGCTTATTGTTTTTTAAGAACAGGCTTCCGGGACATACGATTAAAGTACTTTCTCACAATGAATATGTTTTGTGCTATATTTGATTCCCAATGGGGTATTAGGTAATCCTTACATTGAAAGAACATAAATCACAAACCAATCAGATTTGCTCCATCCATAAATGCACTCACCTCCGCTATGGTTATAAATTCGGTTTCCTGTGCCTGAAAACAACTGGGGTTTCAGACTATTTCAAGCTTCTTAGAAGATGCTATATGAGCACTTTTGCATGACATTTCGAAATGTTTTGAAATTGATGCGAAATATACTTTGGTGCTACATTGACTTATGTTGGGTAGAATTTTTAGCAACAGATTTCTATGTGGCACTAGCAATGCTGGAAACTAGTATTAATTCAGCCAAATGCGCTGCCTTAATGAAATGCAACATCTGTAGAATATCTACCTCAATTAAAAGGGTAGAAAGTAATCATTTATGGCATTACTGGGTTATGTGGAAGGTTTTGAAAAAATAAATTTGAACTTTCAGAAAAGCGGGGACATACAGAGAAGAGTTAAGACAAAATGTGCAAGGGTCCATGGAATCATACAATTCAATAACCGGAGGCTGGGAGAAAGTTTCCATGCAATCATGTACACATGAAAAAATCAACTGGAAAGTTCTCAATTAAGTCAGTAGTGAATTTTTACCTTGTCAAGAAAATAATATAGATATTAGCAGTAGGGCAAACCATATTGGAATCCGCATAGACATTGAACAATTCAAAGGGTTGTCAGAGACAGTAATGTAGGTCCTTAGTCAATTAAAACACCATCTTTATGGGTTTAAAGATTTGTTGAGCTTCCCAAAATAGGGTAAACAAAAATAAAGGAAAATACAAATCCAGGTTTTCTGAAAGTAGAGGGGGAACCGATGCACAGTTGACCTTGGGCACCTAAATTCTTAGTCAAAGAAGCTTCAGCTTTTCAGAAGAATTTACCTCTTTATCTTTGTATTCTGGTCACTTGTAGTTAGGTATGAATCTGTCCTATTGCAGAACGTGGATACTGTCAGGATTTTTATGCTATCAATAATCATAAACATCGGTTCCATGGGTGATACTACCGAACTGCCATATGTGATTGTTATGAACTCCAAGGCCAAGATAGGTGTATGGGATTTTGATTCAATACAAGAGGGCGCATGTGCTAGAAAGTGTTTAAAATAAGGTTGAAATGGATTCACAATGAAATACATTGTCATTATTGATTATATATGTAATGTCCCTTTTAATTATTATTATTATTATTTTTTAAATAATAAAATCTAACTCACATTAATAGTTGCATAATTAACTTATAAGTATGCAATCAAGCTAGAAATTGTAGTTTTAACAGTTTATCACATATTTCAGATTTAATGCTTCGCATGTATCTTAGAAAGACAAAACTTGTCCTCTTATCTCTGTTGTAAATCTTCTTCCAATCTGTTGCCTTTGAAATGTCTTAGATTCTGCCTGAGTCGGGGGTTTTTGTCCACTAACTCAGCAATGTAAATTAAGAGGTTTTTGTCCTTTAGTTACAATCCTTGAAGGGTTTCCTCCTCAGGTTTTTGAACCATGGTTAATGTTCCACAAGGAATAATAATATAAAAATGTCTTCTCCATTCCTGTCCCCTTCTCTTTGATTGATCTTCCTCATATACCCTTTTTCTTTAATAGACATAACTCTTCATCCACATGTCTTTTGACTTTTCATTAAGACTAAATTTTATTAAATTTCAAATTTTTTATGGTATTAATTATTCTCCCTTAAGTGCTCCCTTTTATTATCCTTAAGGAAATCACAAGAGAAAGGAGGGAGCATTACACTCGACCCTTCTCAAGATTCCTTGTTGTCAAGCAATCACAAGTTAGGATGCCGAAGGATTTACTCACTCTCCCATGTTGCATCTTCTTCAGGAAGATCTTTCCATCAAATAAGATATTTTGTCATCGTTTTATTTCTTAACTTTTCCTCTCTAAAATTTATAATGGCCTAAGGAATTAAAAACAATTTTCCTTCATCATCCAATGGTGGTAGTTTCAACAAAGGAATAATTTGACTTCCTAAAACTCTCTTTCTTTCAATGGTTGCAGATGTTACTAAACATTCTGCTGCCCATGCTACTTCAACATTCCTAAAACATCTTTCGATTCTTTTATCTTTTATAACTCTAGGAGCTCCCCCAGTAATGCCTTGTAACACTGTCTTTACCCTCTGATTTGAACCTTAATTCCATCGTTTGATAATTTTGTGTAAACTCTCCCAAAGAGTGTATCCATTGCACCCCTAAGATCACATTAGTTTCTTCTTTCCCACTACATAGAAGTTCTCTTGCATCTTGTGTCTACCAAGGGTAACATCTAATTGTTGAATTTTCTTAGTGCAAGGGATGGTAAAACTGTCCGCCACTAGAACAATGAATCCGTTGAAATCTTTTGTTTGTAATCCTTTTCTAGCAACTAATCCTTCATCAATGAAATTGTGTGTCACTCCAATATCAATTAGGACTATAACTTTGTGCCCTTGTAAGAGCCCTCGCACTCGAAAAGGATGATATTTAGGAGCATTTGACAAGGTTGCAAGCGTGCCCTTTGAATATTCACTTTCTTCTTTTGATTTAGTTGCATATTCAACTACTTCAGGTTTTGATTCTTCTTGCTTATCAAACATTACTTCTATGTAATGCACTTGGCCTTTTGCTTGACAATGGTGTCTAGGTTCCATGATTTTCTACAAGAAAAACATAATTTGTTTTGGTACACCTTATTTTTGTTTACTTCATCAAAATTACTCTTTGATGGTAATGCCTTTTGTTGAGAAAAACCCTTTTGAAAAGGTTCTAGATTTGGTCCTATAGGAGGGTTTTCCTAAAAGAACTTATTTTTGGCTACAAAAGTCTCTAAATTCAAAGCTCTTTTGATAGTTTCTTGAATGGTTAAATGATCAAATGCCTTAATTAAATGTTACACCCCAAATTGTGAAGTTACTATTTACTATTACTACATAAGGTAAATGTGAATTTTGGAGATGAATTAATGATGCTTGTACCTTGTTATCAATATGAATGTTATCCCATTTGATGTTGTTTCATTGGATGTTATCTCAGTTGATGTTATTCATGGTGAAATACTGCATATATGAGAATAGATGGTTATTGAATTATTGTTATTCTAACTTTGAAGATATTTATATATGCTGCTTATTGTTGTGAACAATTGACTGCCAAGGCATGTGTTAGTGGTTGCAGGTAAATGTCCATTTCTCCAGGGGGAGGGGAAGTATCACTCGGGAGAAGATCTTGGTTGGGTAACTGGTAAATGTAACTATCTGAGCATAAACACACACCACATTAGAGTGATTGAACTGAGTCAATTTGAGGATTATAGGTAAGTCATCCTTAGCTTGTTTGAATGCATTAAGAGTCTTGTTTACTTCTGCATGTAGTAATGGGTGATATTTATTTGTTTGGGTTTTGAGTCCGTATAATATTGTGTTGATTGTGCTTGGGTTGAGTCTTTGGGCTTTATGAATGGTTACCCTTACGTCGTTTCATATGAACATAAAATGTAGCACATATATATATATATACGTGTGTATATAATTACTAGGTCATAATCAATCAATATCGAATGGGTCATTTAACTTTTGCCATTGAATATATATATATGTTTGTATTTATATGTATATACATATGCATACGTAAGCATTAACGCTTATTATATATATATATATATATGTATATATGTATATATGTATGAATACTTACATATTGTTCAATGGGAATGATAATTTGGATGTATGCATTCGATTATCAAATGATGCGTTGACAAAACTTGTATATATTTACAACGCATAACCTTATATATAACATACATCATGTATGTACGTTGTGTTTGAGTTCGACGAGCAAGATAAACATTATACATGCATATATATATATATTTATTGGTATGAACGTATTTGGTACATTTGAAGAAACATATAAACATGTGTGTACCAATATATGAATATATATATATATGTGTGTGTGTGTGTTTAATATACTTGTCTATTTGATGAATTATCGGAATTGAATAAATATGATTATATATATGTTCTACCGAAGCTTTGAGGAAATTAAGGTGTGAAAATATATATATATATATATATATGTTCTACCGAAGCTTTGAGGAAATTAAGGTGTGAAAATATATATATATAATGTATCATAAAGAAACACAATGATTGATGGGATTAAAGGGCTGGTTATGTTTATTCAAACTGCCAGATATGAGATCATAGTGCATGTGTATAGAAGGTAATGCACAGCGAACTAATGCTTGACATCGAATGGATATCAAGTGCATAGTGAAGTGAGTCAGCTGATAAAAGAGTTAGGCGTATAAAGGATGGAAGTTGACAAAGTCAACAATATGCAAAACACAACAACACCTAAGCTACCTGATATGCCACATGTATGGTGTTGGCGTAAAAACTAACACCTCTGGAGTGCAAGTTTGTACGGACAACTATGCACACTGCGTACTGAGTGCCCTTCAAATTAGGAGGGGAAGCTCCCTCATTGTGCCGGAATGCGTGGAAAAGAAAGTAATCTAAGTCCTATCTTTTAATTCTCAGCTGGAAGAGGCACAAGGTTAAGAAAACCAAGAACGTTGCAGCTAAGGATTTTCTGTTTTCGCAGATCATTAACTACAACTAAGCTAACTTCTTTAAATCTATCTAGTTTCCTCAAGAAAACAGAGCATGAGGAAATGGAGCAGGGATGATTACCTGATGATAAGCCGTGTACAGACTCACAATGTGAAGGCAAGGTGGCACAACTATCTGCTTGTCTAAATAGGCTTATTGGAAACAACAATACACGATAAACTAAGTACAGATTCTCAGCTTGAAGGCAAGGTGGCACATCTATCGGCTCAATCTGAATAAGTTTATTATTCACACACATCATACGATAACCAAGAACAGATTCTCAACTTGAAGGCAAGGTGGCACATCTATCAGCTCAATCTGAACGAGTTTATTGAACACATAACATGAAGGATAGCCAACTAGGATAATAAATTGCATTGGCGAGACACGCATACAATCTACGATCAACTAGCCACTATATCTAACTAAGGCAAGCATTCACCATCATAATTGCATGAAACCCTATGTGGCATAACAATTCATCACAATAGTAAATACTCATGAACAGATCTGGAACAAGCAATAGGGGGCAAGGTAGGCACAACATATATTTCTCTCTCGTGCAAAAGTTATGTACAAATGAGCAAAAGCTCTTATTTATAGACATCGAAAGGTGTAGGGAACCCTAAAATCACCTTGAGTCAACTACAGTCTTGCAATGCATGTAAGATTTATTGCTAAGCCCTAATAAAGGAAACTATACAGTTAACTGAAAAACTACCATCAGTTAACCGAAACATGAAACATCTAATCTAAAAATGGACAATTGTGCAAGCATGCACGTCTTTATTGAAAGCATGTTAACTGGAACACTACCATCAGTTAACGAAAAACCCTAAATGAAGCTCCAAGTAAATAAAGCTGATCTCAGTATAGATATGCATGAGATAAGACAACAAGTTAACTTGAGAAAGTAACACCAAGTTTAACTCCTGTGTGTAATGTCTATTCTGAGGGGTGGGAACTGAAGTCTACTGGCCGTGATCTCTAGCAACCAATCCCTCAACGAGATTGTTAACTGCATCAACATCTGAATGTCAGCAACTTGAGCAATCTTGGCAATCTTTGCACACTCCAACTAGCATTTCACTGATTGGTAACTTTGGCTGCTCCGTAACTGAAGTGATGGCCATTATCTCTTCTGCAGCTTGATGCTTCTGACACTTTTGCATGACGAAACTGCGAGATTTGACTGTGCACACTTTGTTTGTGAGAAATGAAAACGAACTTGCTGCACAAGCAAAATTCCAACGGCATCAACCCTCTAAACCGGCTTTGGAAGAAAATCGGCCATATGAGGCATACAACCATATGGATTTGAGTAACTACGCCTGTCAACCCTCTGAAAGCACTTGATACAAATCGGTCTTAGCTTTTCTGATGAAATCGTGAATTAAGACTGATTTGGTTTTGAATTCAGTCTGTGTGAACTGCACTATGAAAAACTCGCCTGTTGACTGTGAACTTGACTATGTTTTGACAAGATTTTTGGAAAGCTAAAAATAGTTTGTTGAAGAGTTATTTTCGGCGAAAAATTTGAGATATGGGTTTTGTCCAGAAAAAGATTCTAAGACAACCCAGAACGTCAGAAATGTGAAAATCTAACCTCTACTCGACCATGCAAAGAGTTTTCAGTTGAGAAAATTAGAAACTCGAGAACGAATGTTCTGAAGTTAAAAATTCCTGAAAAATCAAACGCACGATTTTTATTTGAGCAAGCTATATAGAAATGATCCAGATGCTGAGACTTGTCGAATTTTGCCAATTTCAGGAACATGCGAATTGAAATCTGAGAGAAATTTGAGAATCAAGGAGGAAAAAGACGTTTTTTGTATGCTCTTCTTCAATGAAAATCGCCTTTGAATTCTTCAAATTGCTGAAAAAGTGAACTTTTAACCTGCAAAAGAATGTGATTAGAGAAATCGCCTTTGCTTGCTAAAATTCGCCTTTACTTGAGAATTACGAAGTTGCCTTGAAGATACGTCTTTGCTTTGAAGAATTATGATTTTTTCTTGAAAAACACGCCTTTGCCTTGAAGAAAAACGAATTTTGTATGGATTTCTCTTTAAAAATACGAATTTCTCTTGAAGCTTGGTGAATAATAAATGAAGATGGCGAATTTACTTAAATAAAGAAAATTCGCACCATCTTATGAGCTGCAAGATCAAAAACCCTGACTGAAATAGACGCCTTCTAATTGGACCCCTTTCAGTTTCACTGCCACTGACTTGAAGTTTGAATAATAAAATATTCATTATGCAATTTGCAAAGGCGCCAATTATAGAAATTCACCATTTAATGCAAAATAAATATTAAAAATTATCTAACTTCAATTGACAATTCAAACGAAGCTTTAGGATTCACCGTTAGACTTCACTGATTCCAAAAAGTCATCATCTGAGCTCATAGGCGTCCATTTGCTCAAGATATTGCACTTTTTATTAACTTCCTATTTTATAGCTGACGACAAAGTTATGACTAGCCATCTTCGACATTGATTTCCAGGTGACCGGATGATGCTGAGACCGAGCTGATGAATTGAATGCGAAGCTTGCTGAGCAAAGAAGAAATGTCTGCTAGGAGTCATCACTGCAAAATCCATCATTTAGCACCTCAAAAAATTAGGTGCCCTTGATTAAATTCATTTACAGGTGCCAGACTTAACCATTTTCCTAAACCGCCATCTGATACTTCAAACAGCTGCTGACAGCGAACCCTGCTGACAGGTAACCAAGTTCGCTGCATGACTACAAGCATTCTGCATCCAACGGATATACGCAAGTCATCTGAAAAGTGCATTAAGGACCTCAAAAGTCAAAGCGCCCCTGAGCTACAGTTGCACTGACACCATTTTGACCAAAGTTGAACTTTCATCCAAGTACCCTACTTTGTCCTTCGATACCGAGAGCTGGAATGCCCCGATTCGAGCACTGTCTATCTCAACGCATAGCCGGAAGGACTTACAAGAGACATCTCTAGAGGTGACGAAGCAAGAAAACTGCTTCTAAGACCTCAAAAATGCAAGTGCGTATTTTATTTAAAATATACGCTCCATACTTATCCATTTTCCGGATGTCTTCACTTTTCAACACTTCGTCAAAGACCTCGCACATACGTGCGTCTACCAAATCCCAGAAGCTGATGGCTGGGCTTGTTGAATAGATAAAGTAATTACGCTCAAGTCTCGTGAAGACTTCGAACGTGAACGACTTCATTTGACAAGCCTAAAGGCTAGGCGCCTCTCGACTGTAGAAATACAATGAAAATTTTATGCCAGTCCGCCCATGAAATTACGTGCTGGGTAGAACCTCTGCCACGATCACCTGGAACGTCGGATTAACAAGCAACTTGGTGCAACGCGAAGCTGGACTAGAGTAGTACTGATGTCAGGAAGACCTCGTCAGCAAACTGGACTATCTTAAGGGTCATTTTGACAAGCGCCCCTGAGCTATAGTTGCACTGGAAACGCAACGAAGAAGCTCAAAGATGTGAAATCTCCATTATAAGCTCATCTTTAGACGTTGGCTGACGGAGCTCTGGGACTCGGATGACTGCGTTTGATAGCTCGTCGGATAAGCAGACTAGTCATGAAGAGATTGACTGCATCAGCCACCAAAAGTACCAAGATCCACCCCCCCTTTAAGAAGGGCGCCCTCAAGCTACAGGCGCGCTTTTGCTGAAAGAGGACAAGTTTCTACAATGTGAAACTTTGGAAATTTCAACTTCTGTCACCAGTTGCCGGAGTTACGGGTCTTGGAAAGCTTCGTTGGATAGCTCATCGAATAGCCATACCAATTCTGAAGAGTTTGACTGTATTTATGAGCATTTTCAACAAGATCTTGACCTTCAAAAAGAAGGGCGCCCCTGGGCTACAGTTGCGCTTTCTTGCTTTTCTCTGAGAAATTTTCAAAAATTAACCATTGAAATCATCATCTAAGTCACTGAAATGACCATGTGCAACGTGAAATGCTGTCGTGAGACGCTCCTCCATCGTGAAATGCTCCATTCTGAGTCTCTGATTTAGGTTATGGTCAATAAAACTGACTTTGACTGACAAAATATTGACAAAAACTCCATGTTTGATATTGCCCAAAACTGTATTTTACATCATTTTAGCAAGATTTAGACTCTTTTAAACAAAATGCCTTGATGAAGCAAAAAATTTGGTTTGGGTACAACATTAGGCTCCGTCTGGTGACCATGTCGGATACCTTCGGCATAGGAGAACCTAAGAATCTCAGTGTTACGTAGACCAGTGACTTATAATTGGGCATTGGAGTCAGGACTTTTTTCCCTAATCACCTAAAACATTGGAGTTTCCTAAAAACCTAACCTAGAAAATCACCTAAAACAAGACTACCTAAATCACCTAAAACACGACGAAACATCACGGAACGGGGAAACACAAAACAACATAACGAATAAAGCATAAAGTAAAAATTACTTAAAAAAAATCACTCCACCCCCGAAGAGATGAAGTGCTTTGGATATTGTCCGCTGCATGGCAGCGGGATGAGCCTCCCACCGATGTCGTTTCTGCCTAAAAGGCTTGACTTCTTTTCTGATGGGAATTGCAGGAGGCAATCCCTCTAGAATGAAGATCCTAAGGTATTCATATATGCATGCAAAGGTACTCTGACAAAAGTCAGAATATGATGCAAACGAGAACACTGATATCCCTGAGTCATTAGTTGTGTTGTTGTCCATCCTGGGGATGTTGAATTCTTCAAACTAGTCGATCGAGTTCCAAACTCAATTTCTGTAATGCCGTAGGTGATCTTTTTTGATCTGATAATATCCTTTAACCGGCTCATTGATCAGCTCTACATCACCTTTAACACATAGGAGTTTGATTCCCATGTCTTCGGCATCTTTGAGGCCTTGCAAAAGCACCTCTTTTTCAGCTTCAGTTAATTCCAATTGCTGGAAATGTGCAACTGGGTTCAACTATTCTTTAGGGGATATGATCAATTCCCCTACTTCTAAAAATGTATCTGAACAACCTCCATCGAACTGTATTGTCCATGACTTCGCATCCTCTGTCGGTGTCTTTTCAAAACAAGCAATGTTCTGATCTTCAGTTTCTATCTCTGACAGAGTTACACAATTACCAGGACCCATTTTAGGCTTTGCTCCTATTGGAACAGATGACTTGAGCATAGCCTGCTTCTTTGCAACCTCGAGAATTTGATCTACTTCTTCAGGATGATTTTGAAGATATTCCAGTTGCTATATTTGTACCTTGGTCTTCATCATGGAAGCTATGATGTCAAAATTTGCTAAAGACGTCTCTTGAGCAACTGGCATAGTAATCTCATGAGAAGATTTGGGTTTAGAAGTGAGAGGCACTTCTTTACCCTCCGTTTGATTTCCATCTTTCTTCTTCTTTCTGTGCTTTGAAGTGTTGAGCACGTGTAAACATAGGAGTGTATTGATGGTATTCTTCTTCTTCTTGATTTACGGGTTCTTCATCAAAGTATCTCGCTGTGGAGTCGCCATTGAAGTTTTCCGTCTGTGGTAAAACAACCTTCAAACTTGGTGTTAGTACAAAACTAGAACTGGGAGCAGCTTCAGTGTATCCCATGATTTGGATCATTCTCAGGTTCTTTGGACATGTGGATCCGGAATGTGCATCATTGTCATGAAAAGGACAAAATACTGCACTGTGTGCAGCCTCAATCATTGATCTTGGTGGAGATGTTGACAATCGTCGCTAAAGATTATCTCTCTTTGGCTGGTACGGTTGCTGAACTGGAGATCTGATAGAATCTATTTTCATCAAGCTGGAAGTGATCATATTATCCTCCAACTCAATGGCATGTTCTTGTGCACTCTTCAACTCTGTTGCTTTGGCTGTCTTCAGGAAGAAGGCTATCTTTGATGGAAGAGCATTTATGAAACAGCTTATCAAAATCTCCAGTGATAGATCAAATGTGGAAGAAATTCTTGCAACAAGACGATTAAATTTTGCCACAAAATCCCTCATGTGTTATTTGTGCTCCATCTTTGAATTTGTGAGCTGGCCGAACAACATATGATTGTCTTCAGCGGGCTTGAATCTCGCCAAAAACTTCTGGCTCATAGTTGCCCAACTTGTGATACTGCCTGGCGCCAAGTGATTGAATCAGTTGGCAGCATTTCCCACAAGAGTCTCAACAAAGAGACGCACCGCGATGTCTTCATGTTCTACGTGCAAGACAACACAAGCCGTTGTAAATGCAGAAAAATGGTCCTCCGGGTGTTGAGTTCCATCGCCGTGAAACTGAGGAAAACGCTTCCTTGACCCTTTAGGTAACTCATGATTTACCTCAAAAGCCAAAGGTCCAATGTTATTACCCCAAGGTAATGGGGGTGGACGTCGCCTGTCAGCATTATTGTTGTTATCATCCATTGCTTCTATATGGATTATGCAATCGGATGCCAGAGTGTGATCCCGTGAAATAAAAGCGTTTAGCTATTTTTGAAGTTTTCTTCCCTCGTGCCCCACGGTGGGCGCTAGAAAACTGTTGGTGTAAAAACTAACACCTCTGGAGTGCAAGTTTGTACGGACAGCTATGCACACTGCGTAATGAGTGCTCTTCAAATTAGGAGGGGAAGCTCCCTCGTTGTGCTGGAATGCGTGGAAAAGAAAGTAATATAAGTCCTATCTTTTTGTTCTCAGTTGGAAGAGGCACAAGGTTAAGAAAACCAAGAACGTTGCAGCTAAGGATTTTCTGGTTTCGCAGATCATTAACTACAACTAAGCTAACTTCTTTAAATCTATCCAATTTCCTCAAGAAAACAGAGCATGAGGAAATGGGCGGGAGATTACGCGATAAGTACGGACTCACAATGTGAAGGCAAGGTGGCACAACTATCTGCTTGTCCGAATAGGCTTATTGGAAACAACAATGCACGATAAACTAAGTACAGATTCTCAGCTTGAAGGAAAGGTGGCACATCTATCGGCTCAATTTGAATAAGTTTATTATTCACACATCATACGATAACCAAGAATAGATTCTCAACTTGAAGGCAAGATGGCACATCTATCAGCTCAATCTGAACGAGTTTATTGAACACATAACATGAAGGATAGCCAACTAGGATAATAAATTGCATTGGCGAGACACGCATACAATCTACGATCAACTAGCCACTATATCTAACTAAGGCAAGCATTCACCATCATAATTGCATGAAACCCTATGTGGCATAACAATTCATCACAATAGTAAATACTCATGAACAGATATTGAACGAGCAATATTGAGGGCAAGGTAGGCACATATATTTCTCTCGTGCAAAAGTTATGTACAAATGAGCAAAGCTCTTATTTATAGACATCGAAAGGTGTAGGGAACCCTAAAATCACCTTGAGTCAACAGTCTTGCAATGCATGCAAGATTTATTGCTAAGCCCTAATAAAGGAAACTATACAGTTAACTGGAAAACTACCATCAGTTAACCTAAACATCTAATCTAAAAATGGACAATTGTGCAAGCATGCACGTCCTTATTGAAAGCATGTTAACTGGAACACTACCATTAGTTAACGAAAAACCCTAAATGAAACTCCAAGTGAATAAAGCTGATCTTAGAATAGATATGCATGAGATAAGACAGCGAGTTAACTTGAGAAAGTAACACCAAGTTTAACTCCTGTGTGTAATGTCTATTCTGAGAGGTGGGAATGAAGTCTACTGGCCGTGATCTCGAGCAACCAATCCCTCAATGAGATTGTTAACTGCATCAACATCTGAATGTCAGCAACTTGAGCAATCTTGGCAATCTTTGCACACTCCAACTAGCATTTCACTAACTGGTAACTTTGGCGGCTCCGTAACTGAAGTGATGGCCATTATCTCTTCTGCAGCTTGATGCTTCTGACACTTTTGCATGACGAAACTGTGAGATTTGAGTGTGCACACTTTGTTTGTGAGAAATGCAAACGAACTTGCTGCACAAGCAAAATTCCAATGGTATCAACCCTCTAAACCAGCTTTGGAAGAAAATTGGCCATACGAGGCATACAACCATATGGATTTGAGTAACTACGCCTGTCAACCCTCTGAAAGCACTTGATACAAATCAGTCTCAGCTTTTCTGATGAAATCGTGAATTAAGACTGATTTGGTTTTGAATTCAGTCTGTGTGAACTGCATTCTGAAAAACTCGCCTGTTGACTGTGAACTTGACTATGTTCTGACAAGATTTTTGGAAAGCTAAAAATACCCTGTTGAGGCTAAAAATACCCTGCTGAAAAGTTATTTTCAGCGAAAAATCTGAGATATGGGTTTTGTCCAGAAAAAGATTCTAAGACAACCCAGAACATCAGAAATGTGAAAATCTAACCTCTACTCGACCATGCAAAGAGTTTTCAGTTGAGAAAATTAGAAACTCGAGAATGAATGTTCTGAAGTTAAAAATTCCTAAAAAATCAAATGCACGATTTTAATTCAAGGAAGTTATATAGAAATGATCAAGATGCTGAGACTTGTCGAATTTTGCCAATTTCAGGAACATGCGAATTGAAATCTGAGAGAAATTTGAGAATCAAGGAGGAAAAAGACGTTTTATGTATGCTCTTCTTCAATGAAAATCGCCCTTGAATTCTTCAAATTGCTGAAAAAGTGAACTTTTAACCTGCAAAAGAATGTGATTGGAGAAATCGCCTTTGCTTGCTAAAATTCGCCTTTACTTGAGAATTACGAATTTGCCTTGAAGATACGTCTTTGCTTTGAAGAAATATGAATTTTTCTTGAAAAACACGCCTTTGCCTCGAAGAAAAACGAATTTTGTATGGATTTCTCTTTAAAAATACGAATTTCTCTTGAAGCTTGGTGAATAATAAATGAAGATGGCGAATTTACTTAAATAAAGAAAATTCGCACCATCTTATGAACTGCAAGATCAAAAACCCTGACTGAAATAGACGCCTTCTAATTGGACCCCTTTCAGTTTCACTTCCATTGACTCGAAGTTTGAATAATAAAATATTCATTATGCAATTTGCAAAGGCGCCAATTATAGAAATTCGCCATTTAATGCAAAATAAATATTAAAAATTATCTAACTTCAATTGACAATTCAAACGAAGTTTTAGGATTCACTGTTAGACTTCACTGATTCCAAAAAGTCATCATCTGAGCTCATAGGCGTCCATTTGCTCAAGATATTGCACTTTTTATTAACTTCCTATTTTATAGCTGACGACAAAGTTACGACTGGCCATCTTCGACATTGATTTCCGGGTGACCGGATGATGCTGAGACCGAGCTGATGAATTGAATGCGAAGCCTGTTGAGCAAAGAAGAAATGTCTACTGGGAGTCATCACTGCAAAATCCATCATTTAACACCTCAAAAAATTAGGCGCCCTTGATTAAATTCATTTACAGGTGCCAGACTTGAACCATTTTCCTAAACTGCCATCTGATACTTCAAACAGCTGCTGACGGCAAACGGCGAACCCTACTGACAAGTAACCAAGTTCACTGCGTGACTACAAGCATTTTGCATCCAACGGATATACGCACGTCATCTAAAAAGTGCATCAATGACCTCAAAAGTAAAAGCGCCCCTGAGCTACAGTTGCACTGACACCATTTTGACCAAAGTTGAACTTTTATCCAAGTACCCTACTTTGTCCTTCGATACCGAGAGCTGGAATGCCCCGATTCGAGCACTGTCTGTCTCAACGCGTAGCCGGAAGGACTTACAAGAGACATCTCTAGAGGTGACGAAGCAAGAAAACTGCTTCTAAGACCTCAAAAATGCAAGTGCGTATTTTATTTAAAATATACGCTCCATACTTGGCCATTTTCCGGATGTCTTCACTTTTCAACACTTCGTCAAAGACCTCGCACGTACGGGCATCTGCCAAATCCCGGAAGTTGATGGCTGGGCTTCTTGAATAGATAAAGTAATTATGCTCAAGTCTCGTGAAGACTTCGAACGCGAACGACCTCATTTGACAGGCCTAAAGGCTAGGCGCCTCTCGACTGTAGAAATACAATGAAAATTTTATGCCAGTCTGCCCGTGAAATTACGTGCTGGGTAGAACCTCTACCACGATCACCTGGAACGTCGGATTAACAGGCAACTTGGTGCAACGCGAAGCTGGAATAGAGTAGTACTGATGTCAGGAAGACCTCGTCAGCAAACTGGACCATCTTAATGGTCATTTTGACAAGCGCCCCTGAGCTATAGTTGCACTGGAAACGCAACGAAGAAGCTCAAAGATGTGTAATCTCCTCTATAGGCTCATTTTCAGACGTTGGCTGCCGGAGCTCTGGGACTCGGATGACTGCGTTTGATAGCACGTCGGATAAGCAGACTAGTCATGAAGAGATTGACTGCATCAGCCACCAAAAGTACCAAGATCCACCCCCCCTTTAAGAAGGGCGCCCTCAAGCTACAGGCGCGCTTTTGCTGAAAAAGGACAAATTTCTACAATGTGAAACTTTGGAAATTTCAACTTCTGTCGCCAGTTGCCGGAGTTACGGGTCTCGGAAAGCTTCGCTGGATAGCTCATTGGATAGCCAGACCAATTCTGAAGAGTTTGACTGTATTTATGAGCATTTTCAACAAGATCTTGACCTTCAAAAAGAAGGGCGCCCCTGGGCTACAGTTGCGTTTTCTTGCTTTTCTCTGAGAAATCTTCAAAAATTAACCATTGAAATCATCATCTAAGTCATTGAAATGACCATGTGCAACGTGAAATGCTGTCGTGAGATGCTCCTCCATCGTGAAATGCTCCATTCTGAGTCTTTGATTCAAGTTATGATCAATAAAACTGACTTTGATTGACAAAATATTGACAAAAACTCCATGCTTGATATTGTCCAAAACTGTATTTTACATCATTTTAGCAAGATTTAGACTCTTTTAAACAAAATGCCTTGATGAAGCAAAAAATTTGGTTTGGGTACAACATATGGCAAAAAGAGTCAAATTGTGATGAACCACACTCCAGTGATCCACTCTGCTACCACTATAGTGATATGCTTTGATACCACTGTGATGAACCACACTTTGGTGATCCACTCTACTACCACTGTAGTGAAATGCTCTGATACCACTGTGATGATCCGGCACTTTGCTGCGATGATTTCATCGTGCTTGTAGGTCTGATTTGTGGTTTTGTATTTTGATTTTTCTTGTTTTTGTGTTTTGATGTTCGAAGCCAATGATATACACGAATTTAACAAGCATATGCATATAATAAACTCATATAAACTAAACTTCAAATATAAACTAAGAAGAGACTCAATAAGATTGCTAAAGACTTTCTTCATTACATAATAGAGTGCTTACATTGCATAACTTCCATACATTTCGAAAAGAGAGACGATTTACAACCCTAGATTAACTTGCAGCCAAAATAACACTGTGAACAGTGTTTGCTACAGTACCCACGCCCAACAAAATGCACATAAAAACTTACAACTTTCTTCCACCGAATGTTTGAAGAAATAGCTTCTAATACTAAGGGCGCCCCCTTAGGGAAAGAAAGCAGCCACAAAGATGAGGCGTTTTCCTTGCTTGAAGAAAATGGAACCCTCTCACAAGGACGGCTGGCTGTAAGTGAACAATCAGCTTCAACAACTTGCATAAAACTCGAGCAAATCCTCCCCAAAGGCGAATGAAACCTCCAACAACAATTATCCTTCCAATAGATGGCTTCCAACACTTGTTATCAGCAATTTCAAGCTCCAATGCAGCAACAAGAAAATAACCAGCACTTTAGGGTGGTCTTTCACACCATCAAGATGCCAAAATTCTAACTACAAGCCCCAAACCAGGCTTACCCACTGCTGAAATTGAGAAACCCTAGTTTCTCTCTTCCACAAACTCCACACTTCAAACTTCATTCAACAAAATAACTCATGCATGAATGGGTCGAACTCTCTCTTGCTCTTTTATAATTTCACTTTGAAAACACTATTCATTAAAATGGCACTATTCACTTAAGTTATGTCTTTTTTCACTTTATCAATGAATAGTAACTGAAAAATATAAAGTGACCCCCTTTAAGTAATAGACACATGGCCCCTAGTCCTGAGTAAGTGAAATAAATGGTGAAGATCAATATTTTAAGCTCCAATAACACGCCAAACGCGCAAATTCACCACGTCACCATACTCCGGATACCAATACTGCCTTTTACCGACCAAGTGCCCGTTCAAGTGACCCTCTATCCAGAACCATTAGCCTACGAGGGTTGATGTAATAGGCTAATCCACCAACTCTGATGCTCGCGAAAGAATGGGGACATTACAGTCCGCGCTCCCTGAAATTGCTTGTCCCCAAGCAATCATTACTGCGAAGAAACTTCACTCCCCGGAAGGCTCGAAAGAAGAACTGTGAAACGTCCCATGCATCGCTAACTAATTCTTGAAGCGCTAGCATAAACACCACTATGCAAAATATCCCTGGGTCCCAAACCCAGAATGGAAGTCTGCCATGTCTGATAACCTCTGACTTCCACTGCGCAACTCTGATCACAACTTCACCACGCTGAAAATGGTAAAGCAACCTTTCGGTTCCCAACCAAACTGCAGTGCCAGAACTGTCACCACTCGGATCCCAATACAACCTGAAGTCACATCCATCTGTCATGAAGAGATAAAAATATCTAGAAACTTCCGCAACACAATATCTCTCTACAGCCTCTCCAAAACACCCATGGAAGTGATAGCTAATAAACCCATCATGTCCGCTGACACTGTAATCACCTTGTAACCATGTATCCTTGTGAAATCCCTGTGGCATTAGAGTAACAAACCCTGTCGGATACCTATCAGCATGATGGATAACAAACTGTTGTCCCTGCTAGTAATCCCCCGGAAGCAACTGAATCGGGTACTGGCAGCCTTTAGTCCCATCTTCTGAAGATGGCAACTCTGGACACAATGAAGAGTTACTCCCCTTGACTGCACCAAGAGAATCACCTTGTGCCCAAGAATTGTGCATCGAATATGAATCATGTACAGGTGGATCAAAGGCAAAACTATAAGCACTCTTCACCGTGTACACACTATTAAACTCCTCCATGAGCCTTGTTTGGAATCCCGATGCACGAGGACGATCCAAAACACTGCGACTGTCACTCAACGTGGAACTAGTATTAGGAGTATGATCGGCTTCTAGCTTGAAGAGTGGATCTTCAAAGATCAAACCACCATCAACCTCAAATAAGGGATTATTAGCGAACTGTGCAATCCCTCCATGCTGATCTGAATCGTCTATCTCTTAGTCCTTGGAACAATACACTGAATTGTGCTCCTGAATTGGCTCATCAAGCTGCCAATCATAATCAACTTTATGGGATGAAATGACGGATTTGCTCCCAGGAGAGGGAAACAAATCGACATAAGTACCAATCTCCCAACTAGATGTTGCTCTGCATATCTCCTATGAAGATGATGGGGTAGCCTCGTGTCCTAACACACAACTCTCAGGAGAATCCATCATTGCATCACAAGAACTATCAGTGATCTGTCCTGCATCATCTATCATGGTACTGACCATAGGGGAACCTGATGCAACAAGTGGTTCTCTACTATTCTCAACCAAAGTATTCATCCCAATTGAAACTGCTGCCCCTATATCCATGATGGATGTAACCACATCCTCACTACCACCTGTGGAGATAAGATCATCACCAATTGTCGTTGTAGGAAACTGAACTGAATCTATAGCTTTTGAAGATTGTGCCCGTCTCAATTCCACAGTGAGCTCCTCTAACCATGTCTGGGACTCATGAAGAGTCAACTGAGTGCTTTCCAATGAGTTCATAGTCACCTCAAGCTCATGAGTGAGCTCGTCAACCTCCTCCTCCTTCCCCTTTAGCGCATCATAGCAAATACAATCCCACTCGAGAAGATAGTTCCTATCAGCAAGTAACTGCAGATAATTATGTTTCATTAATCTAATAGCTTCTCGTAATGTATGGAACTCTGGAAGGGAAAGGCTACTGTTATTGTGCTCATCTGACATAAGAGTACTCCACCCATAGGTTGCCAACATTTGTCGAGCAAAATCAAAATGCTTCAAAGCTGTAACAATCATATCATCACTAACCTTTAACTGCCCCGCTAGATGATGATACCCCTGTGACTCATCATTTCCACCCAAATCTGCACTATAGTAAGAGGCTGAATCCTCATCACTCACCTCATGATCAGCAGCATCATGTGTGCTATCATCAGTGCACACATCAGCAACTAAGGTATTGCTGCTATGTACCTCAAGGAATGGCTCAACTGATAAGGTAGAAGCTGCTGATATGACAGTATCTTCACACACTTCCACTTCCAATGTAATTGTATCACCATCCAACTCACAATCCTGGAATTCTATGCCAACACATGAGCCTTCTAGCTTGTTTTCTAAGGTCTGATTTGAGAAATCAGACTTACCATGACATGAACCCACATCAAACACTGCACCATTAGTACCCAAATCTTGAGTACCTTCTTGCGACAACTCAGTAGAATCATTTTGCACAAGTGTAGCCACTGCTATCTCAAGTTGATGCAAATTTTTCCTACTGCTGTCATGTAAACCAGATCTGTTAGCTGTGCTGATAACAACCTCTGGAATGTTGTGAATATCACTCTGTGGCTCCACCATACTCTTGTCATGATGTAAAATTTCCTTATCAACAACAACTTCAGTTCCAATCCCATGTCCATCTGTAGATTGTAGGTAGTTCACTGTTGACTTATCACCTTTTAACCCAAACACATCATAGGGACTTTTGGGTACTATGCCAAGTCTCTCATTTTTCCTTCGTGATAAGGTTTGTCTTGGAATGTAATCTTCATACTGCTACCAACTATGAGCTAATCTCCGTTGTGAAGGCATGAGTTTTCGCTATGTATTATTCAAGATGCTCTCAACCATAGTTGCAAGACTCGCACAAAACCCGGCGAGTAGTGAAAAACTCGCGCAGGCGGCGAGTTTTCCAGGCACTTGTACGCCAGAAAACTCGCCCGTACTTTCTGGAAAAACTCGCCGTACTTTTGGCGAGTTTTTCCAGAAAGTACGGCGAGTTTTCCAAAAAAACCCACGCGACAGTTAGAACGCCCAGGCAGCCGCTAAAAAGCAATTTTAAGTTGTCTTTTTTCATTCACTCTCACACTCAACAAAAAACCTCTCCAAGGCATTGTGCACTCATTTGCAGTAATTTTGCATCCAAAAGACAAGATTTGAAGGGCATTTACATCGAATTTAGAAGGCAAATTGGATTTCCAGGTAGGGTTTCTCATTTTTCTTGTTCTTTCTTCTTTTTTAAAAAATTCTTCATTCTTGTTGGTTCTATGTTTAAAAATCATTTGATTGTAGTGTGAAAATGATTTAAATGCATTTAGATTCATCAAAACAAGATTTTTTAATGATTTTTTTCTGATTTTTTAACATATTTTGCTGATTTTTTCATTTTTTTTAAATTTTCTTTAAACCCTAGTTATTTTTTTTTTGTTTTGAATTATTGAATCCTCTTTTTTGTTGAATAACATGCTTACAATCTTAGATTAGCTTAATTTTTTACTAGTTTGAAGTCATTTTCATATTTTTTACATTTTTTCACATTTTTTTGAATCCCTAGTTTTTATTTTTTATTTTTAAATCCAATTTTTTTGTTATGAAAATGTTTAGAATCTAGTGATAGAATTTTAGTAATTTAAACTTAAAGTAATCTCTTTTGATTTAATCTAATTTAGCTTGTTTTTAAATTTTCTATCAAAAACTAACAAGTTGTGCTTTGACTTGCGTAGGTTAATAATTAATTGATAATGGCTTATGAACCCACTTCTGCCTCAGGCTCTACCCCATCCGTGCCTGCGGGATTTGTGGGCACACGTCCTCCAGGAGCTAGAGATCCTGCCTAGAAGTATGCTTATCTAGGACCCATACCTAGCACAGTATATTGCATTCAATGTAAAAAAATATATCGTGGAGGCATCAATCGCCTCAAGTACCACCTTGCAGGCATCCCTCAACATGATGCTAAGGAATGTCCTCATACAATAGAAGAAATAAAAAGACATATGAATGCCATACTTTCAGCTGCAGAAGAAAAAAAAGTGCAAAGAGAGAAGGCAAGAGCAGCAATGCAAGCAACGATTGCCTCTTCTCAAGGTGCTCCAATTGAGTCGGATGATGATTATGATGTTACTCAGGAGATAGTGGGCTCTCTTTGTGGCCCACGTGTGCGAAGGTCAAGGCAACCCGTTAGCACCTCGGCCTCCATCCCTTCATCTTCCTCTAGTAGAGCACCAAGGGCAGGGGTAGCTACAAGACCTACACGGTTGGATAGTTATTTTGTGCCTAGAAACACACCTGGTGCACAACCTTCCTTAGAGGCGACTGGATGGAATAGGGAGGCGCATGAGCAAGCAAACATTGCTTGTGCAGATTTTTGGTATTTTAACAATATCCCTTTCAATGTGGCGAGTTCTCCTTACTGGCAGAATTTGGTCACCGCATTGATAGTTGCAGGAAAAGGCTACAAGGCGCCTTCTCGCATGGACTTGAGTGGGAAGTTAGTTTATGTTCTTTAATTAATGTTTTTTAAGTTTAATTTATGATGAATTTAAGCTATTGTTATTGTTTACAAATTAAAATTGTGTACATAATTTCACTTTGTACTTGTAGGTTGCTTGCTAATGCAAATGAAAGGGCAAGGGCAGCAGTAGAGGAGCAAAAAGAAAAATGGCAAAAATATGGCTACTCTATTCTTTCTAATGGGTGGACGGATGGAAAAAACTGTACCATCATTAATTTCTTGGTTGCATGCAAAGAAGAGGTGGTGTTCTTAAAATCAATTGATGCCTCCCACATTGTAAAAAGTGCAGAAAATTTGGCTAAGATGTTGGAGGAAGTTTGCATGGAGGTGGGGATTGCAAATGTTGTGCAAATCATAACTGATAATGCAGCAGCATATGTGCAGCAGGAAGACTCCTCCAAGATAGACACCCCTCAATTTTTTGGACACCATGTGCAGCCCATGTCCTTGACCTTCTTTTGGAGGACATAGGAAAACTAGATTGGGTCACACCAATTGTAGAGGACGCGAGGAGGATCACTAAATATATCTACAATCACCCTTGGGTTCTTCGCTTGATGAGGGAGCACACCCATGGGAAAGAATTGGTGAGGCCAGATGTCACAAGGTTTGCAACGATTTTCTTAATGTTGCAAAGCATTCTTAGTTCTTTGACTTCTTTAAAACAAATGTTTGTGAGTCAACCATGGCTGGACTCAACCTATTCGAAGAAGCCTGAAGGAGATAAGGTGTCAAAAATTGTGTTTGATACCCAATTTGCACAAAGGGCAGCAAAGATTGTGAAGGTAACTTCAATTTCAAAACTTTTAATTTGAATTCAAATTGAATAAAAATTTTAATGTCTTTCATTGTAAAT
>VDFB02152475.1:0-10217 GCA_007258455.2 Sequoia sempervirens
AAAACATCAGAAAATCAAAATCCAAAAACATCAGAAAATCCATCAAAATCCAAAAACATCAGAAAATCCATCAAAATCCAAAAACATCAAAAAATCAAAATCCACAAACATCAGAAAATCCATCAAAAATCAAAGAAAATAAAAAAATCAAAAAATCCATGCGAAAACATTCATAAAATTGAAAACACAAAAAATAGTCTGTATCAGTCGAACTACGTGGTCTCTGCATGTATAACGTAGGCAAGACTAATCTTTGATCAATCCCAGAGACCCCTAGGATAGGTCTTTAGGTTACATCATTTGGTCAAATGTCTGAGAATATCATGCAAACATCAGCACACACATTTCAACATCGATGATCTAATCTGAATAATGATTTGAAAATACATTAAGTAGAATTTTAATTGTTGTACTTTTCTTTTGCTTATCATTTCTTTGGAGCTACTCGATGATGTATTAAACTAGAGAAGCAAGGAAGGAGAATGATACTTTTCTTTGTTTGCTGTTTGTGAGTTAGTCATTATTATTTTTTGAATTATCGTGGGAAGTGCTCTACCAAGTATCATGGATGACATTCCAATTCACTTAAGAAAATGGTTAATTCTTGTCTATTTACGCAAGAAATGCTCAAGTCATCTCAGTTTAATTATACCTCGATGCTTGTGTTCACTTACAATATCAAAAATCATGAAAGAAGTACTCAGGTCATCATTGCTCTATCTCATATCATTGATGCTAGTATTTTCTTTCAACATTTTTAAAAGCTCAGTGATGATACAAAGCAAAATCAAAAGATTATTGAAATGACACTTAGAATTACATGGTTAAAATAGATTGCATCCATATTTGTCTTGCATATGCATTTATAGATTGTTTCAAAAGCTACCAAATTTCAATCTCAAAAGCTACACGTATTCCCTCTCTACATCATATCACCATCTCTTCAATATTTCTTAGGATATCATCTCTTTCTGAATCATTTTCTTTCATTTCAGTCATCTCAAATTCCATCCAATCTTAATCTATTAATTCTAGCACAAATCATTTAATCACATCCTTGGTTTTGTTCACAACCTTGTTACAAGCTTTTATCCAATCATCATCATCATCATCATCATCATCATCATCGGGATGTATCCTTCCCTATCATTTTGTGTTGTTTCAGGATGTATCCTTCCCTCATCAACAACACTCTCATCATCATCATCAATCAATCTTGGCTTGCAAATTGACCGGGGCAACATCATGTTTATCCTTAAATCCATTTGTGCTTACTTACTTTTCATCATCTCCTTTCATTATCTCTTCCTCATCCCATCCCCTATTCTATTCATCATTTTGCATCATCAAGTCCCAATACATTAATCGATCTTATACTGGGGCATATCAATCAATTAGTGAAGTCAAATCACAAATCAACAATCTTATAAAATCAATCAACATCAATCAACAAGTCTATCAATCAATCAAATATAATCATCTTTGTTCAAATCTTGTGATCATCAATCTATCATTCAACTTCGCCTATCATGAGGTTAATCTTTCAATCAGTCAATCATTGAACCTCACCTATCATGAGGTTAATCATTCAATCAATCAATCATTGAACCTCACCTATCATGAGGTTAATCAATCATCAATCTATCATTGATCCTCACCTATCATGAGGTCAATTATCAATCAATCTATCATTGAATCTCACCTATCATGAGATCAATAATCTTCTAATCTATTAGGATCAACAATCAGCTGATGTGATCATCAATCATCATCATAATCAACTAGAGGAATCAATATTTCTTTATCGGGAGATAAATCATTTCTCTATCATCAAATCATCATCATAATCAATCATCAAATCCAAAATTCATCAATTTATCTCCCGAGGGGGCATATATCATTATCATTTCAAAATTCAATATCTGGGGCAAGTCTGGGGCATATTTTAAACTTTTCGTCAATACTGGCAGTTGAGGCAAAATCATTCTTTGAAGCAATGCGTAAACACATCACTTCAAAGAGGGGCAAAATGTATACAACTAAAAATGGTCTAATTAATTAAATACATTTATTTGATTAATTAATATGTTATTCCTCTACTATTAAATAAATAAAAATTATTTATTTATATAGTTCATATTTATTTCTTCTAAATTCTTCTTTTATTCTAATTTTAATTAAATAAGCAAAATTAATACCTTTGTTTTATTTAATTATTATTATAATCAAATTCTCCTATTTATAAT
Organism: Sequoia sempervirens; assembly: GCA_007258455.2. Classification (NCBI taxonomy): domain Eukaryota; kingdom Viridiplantae; phylum Streptophyta; class Pinopsida; order Cupressales; family Cupressaceae; genus Sequoia; species Sequoia sempervirens. The sequence goes on from VDFB02152475.1 coordinate 2,247, forward strand.
GATCATATTACTCTACTTTAATTAATTAAATAAAGTTCACATACTTTGTTTAAATTAATTAATCACTCTTCTTTCACATTTAATTTAATAAATAAAACTCCTATAGTTTGTTTATTTAAATTAATATTCTATTCTCTTCCAATTTTGGGAATAAATCAAATAAAATATTCCTAAAATCTTCTAAAAACCTCCACCTCATCAAATCTCAACAATAAAATAAAACTATTCAGTTTTATTAAATTTTTCAACAACCAACTCCTGTGCATTTACGGGAATGGCCGTGAAGGGCTGTCACAGGAAAATCTTCTCCTATCCTCTTGCCTGGTGTTTTCATGGGTAGAAACAATCCTTCATGATCAGCTCCACCTTCTCATCTCATACCATTCAATTCTCCAGATTGAATCTCAACCTCTGTTGTGTTTTCCCTCCACAAATGAGAGCCATGGAAGCTATAAATATAGGTTGTTGGCTACAGGAAAATATCCTAACTTGTGCAATCTTACTCTGCAGGTTTTTCAAGCATTCAAGCATTCAAGCATTCAAGCATTCATCCAGCATCCGTCAAGCATTCAACATTTGCAGTCATGGCTGCCATTACAGTAGTTTTATTATTTAATCATATAGGAATAGAGATAGTTTGAATTCTCATTCTCTAAGTGTCATTTCAATAATCTAATTAGCTTCTAAAATCTGAGAGCAAAGTAGATTAGAGAGATCTTTAGAGTTAGAGAGCAATAGGACAGCTTCAGAGGTTCCTGTGTTTAAATTAGTTTAAATTTTCTTGAATCTTTGCTAATATGTCTTATTTAGAAGTGTAGATGCATTCTAAATTGTTTAACTCATTCCTACGCTTACATTTACTACTCAATCATTTAATCATAAAATCTCAAGGGAATATTGTTGTTGTTTGCTTATATGTCTACTTTCTCATATTTGATATATATAACATTGATATAATAAGCTGCCAACTTATTTGATGTATATTATTGAATGGTGTCATGAGAGATATCTATTATTGACAATGTGTTTGAATGTAATTGTGAAAAAAATTAAGGTATACATTGTGGGATCACCCTCTCGGGTTTTACAGAGCCCAAAGAGTAGGAATAGAAGTTTAGCAACCTCTATTCGTTCGTTGGCCAATCCCTTTAGAATTACTAATAATTGGAAATGGAAAAATCCATAGGTACTTCTAGAAATCAGTTTGGTTCTTAAAAAATAGCCAACAATGTCTATATATTCAAGGTGGCTCACATTCATTTGGCATCCAATTCATTTTTCAAGACAACTTCGCAGGCCTAGAAGGAGATCATCATTTTACAGCAAATCGATTATTATTCTCAACGAATTCACATTCTTCAAGAGGTGTTTTCATATCTATAGCAGATTGATATATATTCAAGAAGATCGATATTCATTATTGCTTGTGTATTTGCATCTAGAGAGGTGCTATAATCATTGCATCAATTCGACCTAGTGTGTGGCCTAATTGTAAATTAATTTGTTGCTCTTTTATTCAATATATAAGTGATATATTTGTGGCTAGGTTTTTCTCCCTCAAGTAGGAGGGTTTTCCTAGGGTAAAATTGTTGTGTTTATTGTTCATGTGTTGTATTTCTGCTTATTGCAAATTTGATCCTAAAACTAATAGATCCTTCATCTCAAACTATGCTGACAACTGAGACTTCAAATCTGAAATCAAACTTTTACCATTCCCAAAAACTAACATATCATCTATGTACAATGCAACTATGAGAATACAACCATTATCAGATTTGTAAAACACATAATGGTTAGATGTAGATCTTAGGAATCCGAATGACAACACATAGGTATCGAACTTCTAGTACCACATTCTAGGAGACTGCTTAAGACCATACAAAGACTTTTTCAACTTGAAAACTAGATTTTCTTTACCTTTAACCATGAAATGCTCTAGCTATGACATAAATCTCTTCCTCCAAGTCACCATGAAGGAACGTTGTCATCGCATCCATTTGTTCCACTTCTAGATCATACGTTGTTGCAAGTGATAACAAGAATTAGATAGATGTCAACTTCACAACAAGAGAGAAAATTTCACCATAGTCAATTCCCTCCACTTGAGAATACCCCTTAGTGACCAACCAAGCCTTATACTTCTCAACACTACCATCTAGGCCAGATTTTCTCTTGAATACCCATTTACATCCAACAAGTTTCTATCCTTCAAGAAAAGGTACCAGATCCCATGTATCATTTTTCTTCAATGCAACCATTTTTTCATCTGTGGATTCCATCCAGGAATTTACATCACTCATACCTATAGCTTCTCTAACAATCCTAGGCTCATCAATGTTAGCAATCAAAGCAAAAATAAAACTAAAGTCCAACAATCAATAACCAAACTTTCAATTGAATATCCAAACCCATCAGTTTGCAGCCTATCTCTCATAGACCTCCTTACTTGTTGAGGTTGAGGTTCTTCTTCTCCTTCAAAACTTTCAAAACTTCTCAAGCTCTTCTCATTATCAGGTCCATTCTAGGCTTTAGGTTCAACTTTGTTAGAGTCAAGAGGAAGTTGAACCACATCTTTCTTTTATTTTTTTGTAGGTTGTAAAATAGTGGAAGAAGGTTTCATCTCTCTGAATATAATACTTCGACTATAGAGAACCTTTTCAGCCACTAGATCCCAAAGCTTGTACCCTTTTACACCAATACCATATCCGATGAAGATACACTTGACAACCTTATTTTCTAACTTCGACCTTTTCTCCCTTGGCACATGAGCATATGCCTCGCAACCAAACACATGAAGATGTCTCAATGAGGTCTTCTTTCCTGACCACACCTCCATAGGTGTCTTATTAACAAGAGTTGTAGGAGATTTGTTCACCAAATAACATGCAATGGCAACAACTTCAACCCATAACTTTTGTTCAAGACCAGCTGTACTTAGCATACTCCTATCCCTCTCCATCAATGTCTTGTCCATCCTCTCTGCAACTCCATTCCGCTAAGGGGTATATGGAGTTGTCTTATGCCTTTCAATCCCATGTTCTTTACAGAACTTATCAAAATCTACCAAACAAAACTCACCATCGTTGTCACTCCTCAAATACTTAATCTTCCTACAAGTCTGATTTTCTACCAAGACCTTAAACTCCTTAAACCTACTAAAGATTTTAGATATACTTATGATAAAATAAATAAATGTCCTATTGTAATCATTTTGAAAGAAACAAAATATACACATTTTGATAATGAAGGAACATTTACAGGGCCAAAAACCCAAAACATTTGTGAGAACTGTGATTAAATTGAACACGGTTTTTCTTTTCATAAACACAATGTTCGCAAAAATTGAACTCAAGAAAGCAATCATTGAGCCCCTCAACAAGGAATTTATTTTTTCAGGGTTCTTAAATCATTTTCACCAATGTAACCAAGTCTTTGGTACCAAAGCATTGTCTTAGCACGTAACTTCATTTTCAAAGCATGAGCACCCTTGGATACCTAAAAAGCACGACCATCGGAATTAGATGCAACTTTCTTCCTTGTTGGTTCCAATGGTGAGGATAGTGACTCAAAAGTTATTTTATTCTTTTCCACAGAACTATTACACTGCACTATGCATGCATCCAACTGAAACAGAGTGCCTATCCGAACATCCTTAGTAAGCACCATAGCTCCTCTTGTCATCTTGCATTCTCCATTCAAGAAAAAAAATTGCACACCCACATCATTCAACTTACAAAAAGAAGGTTTCGTGCCAAATCAAGGATATGTAGGACACCATCGATCCCCTTCACTCTACCATCTAGAAATCGTATCTTAACTCTTCCACGGACAACAATATTCAGGTGAGAGTCATCACCCAGGCACACCTTCCCACCATCATAACTTTCATACTTAGAAAACAAATCTCAATACTATGTCATGTGGAAAGAACACTAGAGTCTATCAACCACCATCTTGGCATGCATGTGTTGCTGAGCGGACAAAAGCATATGCATCATCCTAAGAGGATTTATCAAATTCTAAATCAGAGAATTTCTTTTTTTTTTCTTTTTCTCCTCCTTACAATCTTTGTGAAAATGACCAGATTTCCTGAAATTCCAACATTTCACCTTGGTTTTATCAGTAGACTTAGATCTCCCACGGGATTTGGATTCTCAATTTTCTTGCTTTGTGTTCTTTTTTCCTTTTTCTTTTGTTCTTCCTCAAACTACTAGAGCCTCCTTAGCCATTTCAGAAGATTTTCTCTGCATCTCTTCGAATAGCAATGACGCAACCACTTCATCCATCTTAAAAGTGGTAGTGGTAATTCTAATTACCATGAAAAGGTGGTCCCAAGAATCCAATAGTGAGCATGAAAAATTCATGCAACGATCCTCCATTTTGACACCAACAAAGTTCAATTGGGCAACAAGCATGTTGAATACATTTAGGTGATCTGCGATAGATCTTCATTCCTCCATTCATAGAGAATACATCTTTCGTAGGAACAACTTATTTACCAGGGATTTAGCCTAATAAATCTAAGCAAGTTTCTTCCAAAGAAGCGCAACAGTCTTCTCTTCATGAACGTTAAGGAGTACTAAATTAGCTAAATAGAGTCTTATTAGACCCTTAGCCTTTTGATCTATCAGATCCCAATCTTCTTGTTCCATGCCCGTTGGAATAGTTCCAGAAACAACTATCCACAAGTTGTGGTCTACAAGCATGTCTTCCATCTTGAGCTTCCAGGGCTCAAAGTTGCCTCCGTTAAATTTCTCTATCTCAATTCTACTAGATGTGTTTGCCATCTCCTTCCTGCAACAGGGTCAACACAAAATTTCTGCAACAAACTCCCACTCAAATAAGATTAGTACAAAAGACCCTTTAACCCACAATAGGAAATAGAGGTGATCAAGCTCTGATTCCAACTGAAAGAAAGCCAAGTACGCGGGAAAGCTTCCAACACTAATCTATCGGAGGAGAGAATATGCAAATTTTGACAGTTTCAAACCCTTATTCAATTACAATAAAGAAGATGCACATAACAAGATAAACATCAAAGATATAGTAAAAACACATTACACCAAATATATGTGGGGAAAACCCTTTTGAACAAAAAAACCCACTCCAAAAGCCTAAACAATGTATTATCTATAAACAACAGTTACAATACACTTGCAACACAAGCTTCTACATGAGTTTATATGTGTTACAATTCTAGAGTAAATCCAACAACATAACGGTATCTCAACACAACTTCATACTACTCCAAAATACACAAGTGCTCAATATATATGAGCTTACAATGAATAAAATAAACATTTCTATAACAACTGCCAAAGGTTGAAAATGCAACATGGAAAGCGCCAAAAACACTGCACATGCATAATGCTAAGTTTCCAATTGTCACCACATGCCACGTTGCAAAATCTATACTTGCTAAAATAACTGCTCCTTGAAAACTCACATTCCATGTAAACTCAACACGAAAATTAAAAAATCCTTTATGCACAACTCCACTTGTAATATCAACTTTCCAATTTGACTCATCCAAATAGAAGCTGCAAGTTGTAACACACAAGACAATGTGAAAAACTTAGCAACATTTAATATTATGGAAAAAACAAAGCTATGGAAAAATCGAAGGTTGAGACACCTTCTTTTTCCTAACAATTAGAAGATAGACAAGGAATTGTGGAAACCAAAACCTACATCCTATGCCTAGCCAAATCTACATGTAATTGCTCTCAATGGTTGTGCCCTAGTTTATAGACACCCTTTTCCTACTTGAAAATCTTTGGCTATAAGTGCTTGATACACCTACCAGTCATGTCAAACACCACGCACAATCTCTAGAACATCTTCCTCACATGCTCAGTCGCCTCTTCCCACAACCTTCCTCTGCATTTTGTTTCTTCAAATTAGAGCCCCAAAATGCAAATTTATGGAGGTTGTTGCTCCCATTTTCACCCTATGCACCATACTAGGTCTCTAACCTACAAATTTGGATGGCCAAAGGTGGGACTCTATGCTCTACCGACTCTGCAACATATTTGCACCTTTTCCTCTGCATACCAAAGACACGCACATTGAATTTGGGTCGTCTCCTTTAGTGTGTCGCTGGTGTAAATGCCACAACCCAACTCATTTCATAATTTTAATTCTCTTTTATTATCATTATTTTATTTTTATATTTTTCTTCCATTTTTATTTTCTTTTCACTTTTAATTTATTTACAATGTTTATTTTAATACTAACATTAGGAATGTTAATAAGTGAAGTTGGTCAATAATCCCCTTATTGTTGCCTTCTTTTCTTTATGGCACCTTAAAATTGATTAGACAAAGGTATTCAATGCTAAAATATATATTGAAACTTAGTCGATAGAGCTTGTGAATCCATCGACCTACTATTGATGGCTCCTATAGAACATTTACAAGAAGGTGAGGTTTAATTAATCATTTGTCTAGAGTGAAGTAAATGATTACAAGCCAAAGATGTTACTTGCAATTAATGGGAAAATTCATAATGGAATAGTTTATCTAGGATGATTCGACCTCCTAATTACAAGGAAAGATTAAAGGGTGTAAGGATTATTCTCAGAATAGGTTGTTAGGTATGTTTTTGTTACATTGTTGGCACCTTCAAAACCATAACAATTCTTATACACACACCTCACCAAAAAATGTTTTTACTTGGTTAATGCAAAAAGTATAACATATATGTATAGATACAACCATATTGTAATTAAAACTAACCAATTACAACTCCACGAATCTTGCAATGTGCTGGTTCCACATTCCCTACGAACAATGCTAAAAAATTATGCTCTATGCATCTCTACAATTTGCATACCTTACATCATCTATATGAATAACACTGCAAATTTGCATATCAAAAAACAAGCGGCATTGTAGTGTGCATCTCACAGCACAAGCAACCTTGTAGTGTACATATCACAACAGTAGTAGCTTCTTCTATCCATACCACTTACACAGTTGAAAAAGCAGAACAAACATCTTTAGGTTAGATTTACATCTCTCCAAGGCATATTCTCACTCTCAAATACCTTTAGGTCGGTTTTACACCTTCCCAAGGTATATTCTCACTCAAGCAACTTTAGGCATGAATTAAGACATGTGACGGCATGTCATTCCATCCACACCGCAGGTGACACTGCATACCAAGGTAAGGGACAACAAAAAGCATTTTGCTCAGCATATGTAACGGATAGTAACAATGAATGGTAATCATTGTTTGCATTTAAAAATTGATGTGGGGTGAAAGTACCATGGTGTTCAGGATCTTATGGGATTCTATGCAGGAGACAATAAATATAGCTTGCTATGAATCTTATGGGGCTCTATGTGGCAGACAGTAAATATAGCTTACTATGAGGCTCTATGTGACAGACTGTAACTATAGCATGCTATGGATCATGTGGGATTCAAGGCAGGAGATTATAAGCTTAACATGCTGGATAGCCCCTTCATTTGAGAAAGGGCCCCCTATTTCTATAACAAATTTAGAGGAATGGTTTGAATATATCATTCAGAAACTTATATAATAGAAATGGTTGGACAACTTCTTGAGGGGCTTGCAATAATTTTCCATTTTTTAATTTCACATCTTCTGGAGGGGACTTTCATAACTTCTTACTTGCCAAATAACTTTAGACAATTGACTACAACCGCCTAAATTACCTACTACTGATCTGAAAAATAAACTAAGTCAGAATTGAAGCTATAACAAATGTATTCAAGTTGCCTCATTTAAGTAATGCATCAATAATCAACCAAAAAGACTTCAGTGTTTTTTTTTGCTGAAACCACTATTGCCATAAACTACATTACACCAAATGCGAAATTTTTAATTTATAGATCTATTTGGGTTCATATTCTTACCGAAATTCCCAAACTATATTACACCAAATGCAAAATTTATAGATCTCTTTGGGTTCATATTCTTACCGAAATTCCCAAGCTGTACAGT